>PVKP010001508.1:0-86858 GCA_004027715.1 Plecturocebus donacophilus | reverse complement strand
GATCTTGTCTTCTCGTTTCCTTTCATTAAGTTGGTCTTCGACCTCTAATATCCTTTCTTCTACTTGATCAATTCAACTGTTAAAACTTGTGCATACTTGACGGATTTCTCATATTGTGTTTTTCAGCTCCATTAATTCGTTTATGTTCTTCTCTAAATTGTCCATTCTCATTAGCATTTCGTCAAACCTTTTTTCAAAGTTCTTAGTTTCTTTGGATTGGTTTAGAACATATTCTTTTAGCTCACAGAAGTTTCTTATTATCCACATTCTGAAGCCTAATTCTGATGATTCTTCACACTTGTTTTCCATCAAGCCTTGTTCCGTTACTGATGAGGAACGAGCGTCCTCTGCAGAAGGAGAGACCTTCCTATTTTGAGTGTTCTCAGTTGTTTTACGGTGGCTTCTTGGCATCTTTATGGTTTATCCGTCTGTCATCTTTGTAATTACCGACTTTCAAATTAGGTCTCTGAGTGGACGTCCAGCTTGTTAATTCCCAGCTCCAGACTCTATGTAATTTTCACTATGGCGACCCACAACGCTAGCTAAAACAGCAGCGTTGAAATTCGTGGTGCTTTTCTGCCGGGGGTCTCTGGTCTGACTTCCCTCTTCAGTCCCTTTTTCAATCAGCTGGATGGACTGCTCTGCCTTCACAGAGCTCCAAACATCATCCAAAAGGAGACTCAGTCCTGTTTACTCCGCACCAAGAGCCGCTGAGCTGAGGCGCCAGCAAAACAGCCATGCCAGCTGAAAGGGTCGCGCTGGCGACCCGTGGGGCTCCTCTGCTGGGAATGTCCTGGTCCGTGGGCAGCAAAAATTTATCGGTAAGTGTAGCATCCACTGGCTCTCTGCGCTTTTACTGGGAGCTGCAATCCTGAGCTGCTAGTGATTGGCCATCTTGGATCTCTCTCCTATAATGCCTCTTTTTAAATAGTATAATAGAAATGCCAATAAAGATACATACTGACATGAAAAGATTATACACACACATACACACACACACACATATATATACTGTTAGGTTAAACATGCTTTAAAATCATACGCATGCACACATACATACATGAACAAGCATGTATTTGCATGTGTACACACATGACAACCATACCGACACTATTTGCATTTCTCTATATGTATGAATAGAAAAAAATCTGGAAGGATACATAGCAAAATGTAACTAGGTAGTGGGATTGTAGTGATTTTACACCTTCTAATTGCTAATACTAATTATTACGTATTAATATTATAAAAACACATTGAATATTCTTTGCTCAACTAAGGATGGCAATAGCACCATAAAAAGCATAAAAGCATATATTCTTTTTTTTTCTGGTGTATTACATTGACTTTGAATTAGTAAAATGTTTTTATATTACATTCATACATTAGAAAACACTTACATAAAAATTCCTTAAAATTTCACTCCCACAAAAATTTTTCCATTTGAGAAATTCAATTTTTGTCCTTTTTATCTTTTTAAATGTATATATAACTTACACACAAAAAGCACATCATTTTAAGTCTATCCTTGCAGATTTCTTTTTCCATTGTTAAAATTTATATTTTTGTTTTTTATCTTTTGTGAGGAGTCTCGCACCATTGCCCAGGCTGTAGTACAGTGGCGTGATCTTGGCTCACTGCAATCTCTGCCTCCTGGGTTCAAGCAATTTTCCCGCCTCAGCCTCCTGAATAGCTGCGACTACAGGCTTGTGCCACCATGCCCAGCTTATTTTTTTCTATTTTTAGTAGAGACAGGGCCAGGATAGTCTCAGTCTCCTGACCTTGTGATCTGCCCACCTTGGCCTCCCAAAGTGCTGGCATTACAGGCATGAGCCCCTGTGCCCAACCAATTTTTAAAAAATTATACTTTAAGTTCTGGGGTACATGCACAGAATGTGCAGGTTTGTTACCTAGGTATACATGTGCCATGGTGGTTTGCTGCACCCATGAACCCATCATTTACATTAGGTATTTCTCCTAATGCTATTCCTCCCTAGCCCACCACCCCGACAGGACCCAGTGTGTGATGTTCTCCTCCCTGTATCCATGTGTTCTCATTGTTCCACTCCCACTTATGAGTGAGAACATGCAGTGTTTAGTTTTCTGTTCCTGTTAGTTTGCTGAGAATGATGGTTTCTAGCTTCTTCCTTGTCCCTGCAAAGGACATGAACTCATTCTTTTTTATGGCTGCATAGTATTTGATGGTGTATACGTGCCACATTTTCTTTATCCAGTCTATCACTGATGGGCATTTGGGTTGGTTCAAGTCTTTGTTGTTGTGAATAGTGACACAATGAACATATGTGTGCATGTGTCTTTAAAGTAGAATGATTTATAATCCTATGGGTATATACCCAGTAATGCTGGGTATCTATGGTATTTCTAGTTTTAGATCCTTGAGGAATCTCCACACTGTCTTCTATAATGGTTGAACTAATTTATACTCCTGTTAACAATGTAAAAGCATTCCCCTTTCTCCACATCCTCTCCAGCATCTGTTGTTTCCTGACTTTATAATGATTGCCATTCAAACTGGCGTGAGATGGTATTTCACTGTGGTTTTGATTTATATTTCTCTAATGACCAGTGATGATGAGCTTTTTTTTCATGTTTTTTGGCCACATAAGTGTTTTCTTTTGAGAAGTGTCTGTTTATATTATTCACCCACTTTTTGATGAGGTTTTTTTTTCCTGTAAATTTGTTTAATTTCTTGTAGACTCTGGATATTAGCCCTTTGTGAGATGGAGATTGCAAAACTTTTCTCCCATTCTGTAAGTTGCCTGTTCACTCTGATGAGTTTTTTTTGTGCAGAAGCTCCTTAGTTTAATTACATTCCATTTGTCAATTCTGGCTTTTGCTGCCACTGCTTTTGGTGTTTTAGTTATGAAGTCTTTTGCCCGTGCCTATGCCCTGAATGGTATTGCCTAGGTTTTCTTCTAGGGCTTTTATGGTTTTAGGTCTTATGTTTAAGTCTTTAATCCATTTTGAGTTAATTTTTGTATAAGGTGTAAGGAAGGAGCCCAGTTGCAGTTTTCTGCATATGACTAGCCAATTTTTCCAACACCAATATTTCCAAACACCTTTTCCCATTGCTTTAGTCATGTCTGTCAAAGATCAGGTGGTTGTAGATATGTGGCATTATTTCTGAGGCCTTTGTTCTGTTCCATTGGTCTATATATCTGTTTTGGTACCAGTACCATGCTGTTTTGATTACTGTAGCCTTGTACTATAGTTTGAAGTCAGGTAGTGTGATGCCCCCAGTTTTTTTTTTTTTTTTTTAGCTTAGGATTTTATGGGCTCTTTTTTGGTTCCATATGAAGTTTAAGGTTTTTTTTTTTTTTTTTTTTTTCCAATTATGTCAAGAAAGTCAATGGTAGCTTGATGGGGATAGTAATGAATCTATAAATTACTTTAGGCAGTATGGCCATTTTCATGATATTGATTACTCCTAACAATGAGGATGGAATGTTTTTCCATTTGTTTGTGTCCTCTCTTTTTTCCTTGAGCAGTGGTTTGTAGTTCTCCTTGAAGGGTCCTTCACTTGTCAATTGTATTACTAGGTATTTTATTCTCTCTGTACCAATTGTGAATGGCAGTTCACTCATGATTTCGCTCTGTTACTGGTGTATAGGAATGCTTGTGATTTTTGCACACTGATTTTGTATCCTGAGACCTTGCTGAAGTTGCTTATCAGCTTAAGGAGATCTTGGGCAGAGATGATAGGGTTTTCTAAATACACAATCAAGTCATCTGCAAACAGACAATTTGACTTCCTCTCTTCCTATTTGAATACCCCTTATTTTTTTTCTCTTGACTGATTGCCCTGTCCAGAACTTCCAATACTATGTTGAATGGGAGTTAGAGATAGCATCCTTGTGCCAGTTTTCAAAGTGAATGCTTCCAGTTTTGAACATTCAGTATAATATTGGCTGGAGGTTTGACATTAATAGCTCTTATTATTTTGAGATACATTACATCAATCTCTAGTTTATTTAGAGTTTTTAGTATGAAGGGGTGTTGCATTTTATTGAAGGCCTTTTTTGCATCTATTGAGATAGTCATGTGGTTTTTGTCACTGGTTCAGTTTATGTGATGGATTACATTTACTGATTTTTGTATGTCAAACAAGCCTTGCATCCCAAGATGAAGCCAACTTGATCTTGGTGGATAAGTTGCTGAATTTGGTTTGCCAGTATTTTATTGGGGAGTTTTGTATCGATGTTCATCAAGGATATTGACCTGAAATTTTGTTGTTGTTGTTGTGTCTCTGCCAGGTTTTGGTCTCATAAAATGAATTAGGGAGGAGTCCCTCCTCTTCTATTGTTCGGAATAGTTTCAGAAGGAATGATACCAACTCCTCTGTGTACCTCTGGTTTTGGTCTCATAAAATGAATTAGGGAGGAGTCCCTCTTCTTCTATTGCTTGGAACAGTTTCAGAAGGAATGGTACCAGCTCCTCTGTGTACCTCTGGCAGAATTCAGCTGTGAATCCATATGATCCTGGGCTTTTCTTGGTTGGTAGGCTATTAATAACTGCCTCAATTTCAGAACCTGTTATTGTTCTATTTAGGGATTAGACTTCTTGGTTTAGACTTGGGAGAGTGTATATGTTCAAGAATTTATCCATTTCTTCTAGATTTTCTAGTTCATTTGTGTAGAGGTATTTATAGTATTCTCTAATGGTAGTGTTTATTTCTGTGGGATCAGTGGTGATATCTCTTTTATCATTTTTTATTACATCTGTTTGATTCTTCTCTCTTTTCTTCTTTATTAGTCTGGCTCGTGGAGGATCTATTTTCTTGATCTTTTGAAAAAAAAAAAAAAACAACAGCTTTTGGCTTCATTGATTTTTTTTTGAAGGGTTTTTGTGTCTCTGTATCCTTCAGTTCTGCTCTAATCTTAGTTATTTCTTGTGTTCTGCTACTTTTTGAATTTGTTTGCTCTTGCTTCTCTAGTTCTTTTAATTGTGATGTTAGGGTGATTTTCATCTTTCCTGCTTTTTCTTGTAGGCCCTTACTGCTATAAATATTCCTGTAAACACTCTTTTAGCTGTGTCCCAGGGATTCTGGTATGTTTTGTTTTTGTTCTCATTGGTTTCAAAGGAGTTATTTATTTCTGCCTTAATTCTGTTACTTACCCAGTAGTCATCCAGGAGCAGGTTGTTCAGTTTCCATGTAGTTGTGAGGTTTTGAGTGAGTTTCTCAATCCTGAGTTCTGATTGCACTGTGGTCTGAGACACTGGTTGTTATGATTTCTGTTCTTTTGCATTTGCTAATGAGTGTTTTATTTCCAATTACGAAGTAAATTTTAGAGTAAGTGTGATGTCGTGCTGAGAAGAATGCATATTCTGTAGATTTGGTGGGGAGAGTTCTGTAGATGTCTATTAGGTCTGTTTGTTCTGGAGCTGAGTTCAAGTCCTGAATATCCTTGTTAATTTTCTGTCTTGTTGATCTAATACTGACAGTGGAATGTTAAAGTTTTCCACTATTATTGTGTGGGAGTCTAAGTCTCTAAGAACTTGCTTTATGAATCTGGGTGCTCCTGTATTGGGTGCATATATTTAGGATAGTTAGCTCTTCTTGCTGCATTGATCTCTTTACCATTATGTAATACCCTTTTTTGTCTCTTTTGATCTTTGTTGGTTTCATGTCTGTATTATTAGACACTAGGATTGCAACTCCTGCTATTTTTTGCTTTCCATTTGCTTGTTAAATATTTTTCCATTCCTTTATTTTCTGCCCACATGTGTGTGTGTAAGTAAGATGGGTCTCCTCAATACAGCACATGGATGGGTCTTGACTCTATCCAATTTGCCAGTCTGTGTCTTTTAATTGGGGCATTTAGCCTGTTTACATTTAAGGTTAATACTGTTATGTGTGAATCTGATCCTGTCATTATGTTGCTAGCTGGTTATTTTGCCCATTAGTTGATAGAGTTTCTTCACAGTGTCAGTGGTCTTTACAATTTGGTATGTTTTTGCAGTTGCTGGTACTGGTTGTTCCTTTCTATGTTTAGCGCTTCCTTCAGGAGCTCTTGTAAGACAGGCCTGGTGGTGAAAAAATCTCTCAGCATTTGCTTGTCTGTAAAGGATTTTTTTTTTCCCTTCACTTACGAAGCTTAGTTTGGCTGGATATGAAATTCTTTTCTTTAAGAATGTTGAATATTGGGCCCTACTCTCTTCTTGCTTGTAGGGTTTCTGCTCTGAGTCTGATGGGCTTCCCTTTGTGGGTAAGTCGACCTTTCTCTCTGGCTACCCTTAACATTTTTTCCTTCATTTGAACCTTTGTGAATCTGATGATTACATGTCTTGGGGTTGCTCTTCTCAGGGAGTATTTTTGCAGTGTTCTCTGTATTTCCTGAATTTGTATGTTGGCCTGCTTTGGTAGGTTGGAGAATTTCTCCTGGATAATATTCTGAAGAGTATTTTCCAACTTGGTTCCATTCTCCCTGTCACTTTCAGGTACACCAGTCAAACCTAGGTTTGGTCTTTTCACATATTTCCATATTTCTTGCAGGCTTTGTTCGTTCCTTTTCATTCTTTTTTCTCTAATCTTGTCTCCATGCTTTATTAAACTGATCTTCAATCTCTGATACCCTTTCTTGTGCTTGATTGATTTGGCTATTGATAATTGTGTATGCTTCATGAAGTTCTCATGCTGTTTTTTTTCAGCTCCATCAGGTCATTTATGTTCTTCTCTAAACTGGGTATTCTAGTTAGCAATCCTCTAACCTTTTTTCAAGGTTCTTAGCTTCCTTGCATTGAGTTAGAACATGTTCCTTTAACTCAGAGTTTGTTATTACCTACCTTCTGAAGTCTACTTCTGTCAATCTGTCAAACTCATTCTTTGTCCAGTTTTTTTTCTCTTGCTGGTGAGAAGTTGTGATCCTTTGGAGGAGAAGCGGTGTTCTTGTTTTTGGGATTTTCAGCCTTTTGGCATTGGTTTCTTCCCCTTGTTGTGTATTTATCTATCTTTGGTGTTTAATGTTGGTGACCTTCAGATGCGGTTTCCCTTTTGTTGATGCTCTTCCTTTCTGTCTTGTTACTTTTCCTTCTAACAGGCTCCCTTTCTGTAGGTCTGTTGGAGTTTGCTGGAGGTCCACTCTAGACCCTGTTTGCCTGGGTATCACAAGCGAAGGCTGCAGAACAGCAAAGACTGCTGCCTGTTCTTTCCTCTAAAAGTTTCATCCCAGAGGGGCACCTGCCAGATGCCAGGCAGAGCTCTCCTATGAGGTGTCTCTTGATCTGCTGGGAGGTGTTTCCCCACCAGGAGGCACAGGGTTCAGGGACTCATTTGAGGAGGCAGTTTGTCCCTTAGCAGAGCTTGAGCGTTGTGCTAGGAGAACCACTGCTCTCTTCAGGGCTGCCAGGCAGGAACATTTAAGTCTACTGAAGCTATGCCCAAAGCTGCCCCTTCCCCCAGGTGCTCTTATAAAAGCATGTATTCTTTAATGAATAAAACTCTGTTATATTATTAATAGTTTATTTACTAAGGTATAAACGAGTGCTTCACTCAGGTGATGTTACTTATAAAGGTGAGTGAACATGCTTTCCTACTGGAGAAGACAGATATCGCTGTCTGCTGGCAGGAGGTGACTCAGTGCTAGAGTTCAAACAATCTGTGCATAGCTCAGAGCCTGCTTCTCAGAGAAGACATTTGTCTTTGTTCTCTTACTTGCTGGTGAGTTGATAATCTTACAGACTACACATTTCCATTTAGACTGAACCACAAAATTATTGCTATGTTTATAACTTTAAATGAGTCTGGGCCTGTGTGGTGGCTCATGCCTGTAATCCCAGCACTTTGGGAGGCTGAGGTGGGTGGATCACTTGAGGTCAGGAGTTCCAGACCAGCCTGGCCGACATAGTGAAACCCCCTCCCTACTAAAAATATGAAAATTAACCTGGTGTGCTGGCACACCCTTGTAATCCCAGCTATGCAGAGGCTAAGACATGAGAATTGCTTGAACCAGGGAGGCAGAGGTTGCAGTGAGCCGAGATTGTGCCAGTGCACTCCAGCCTGTGCAACAGAGTAAGATTCCGTCTTAAAAAAAAAAAAAGACAAAAAATACGAGCCTGATACACTGTGTCTATGTACTTTTCAATCATATTATGTGCCTTCGTGTTTTGTAATTATTGGCATGATTTCCTAGCCACTTTGCTAAAGGAATTTTGAGTACTTACTTAATCTAGTGGGTTTAGATTCAAATTAGGTTAGCAGTGAAGGAGATACTGGGCATTGTACATTGTGTCTTAAGTAGCCATTCCTGCCTTCTTTGCTGAGAAGATCTTGATATTTTTCAGGTGTTCATGTGATGTTGGGGTAAATTCCGATCAGTTTAACTGTCAGTTTACCGGACAAGAACAACTGATCAGTTACAGCTGTCCAGTTTTTCTTGGCAGTGATTGGTTTAGAGGTGGGCACATGTCTTTGTTTTCTGCTGCTAAAACCAAATACCACAGATGTTTATTTGGCTCACAATTCTGGCATCTGGACAGTCCAAATGCATGGCACTGGCATCTGGCAAGGGCCTTCTGCTGCATTAACCCATGATGGAAGGACAGGAGAGTGCATGAGACAGAGAGGGAATGAGAACTGCTGAACTTACTCCTTTATCATGAGCTCACTCCTGTGATAACTAACCCATTCCTGCTCCAACATCATGAATTCATCCATGAGATCAGAGCCATCGTGAGTTAGTTACCTTTTAAAGGTCCCACCTCTTAATATTACAATGGCAACTGAATTTAAATGTAAGTTTTGGTAGGGACATTAAATCACAGCAGCATGTGACACAGTTCTGAAGCAAAGGTAGTTAGCTGGAGACATTACAGCCTATATGTATCTGATTATTTTTCTGTTCCATTGGTTAGAATGTTCCTTGAGGACAATGACTTCAGGTGTTTCATTACCATATCCCGAGAAGCATATAATAGGGACTGACACCTGCTCACTAAGTATTTATTAAATAAATGAATAAAAAATGCCATGAAGATCTTATTTAACTTGTGAGCTATAAAAACTGAGGCTGTGAGAGTTTAAAGAAACTAGAAATGGCTATGTAAAGATCACTTTTTTCTTCAGCATGAGAAACTAACCTTGAGTTCAGTTACTTTTCTGTCTCTGTTCTATTCTTGATAAAGAACGGCCACTGGCTGCACACCAGGTACCTAGGCTTGGGGGACTTTGTATGAACTGAAATACTTCATAGACAGTTTTGGGCTGTCCTGAGTGTGTTGACTCTTGTAACTGAGCATGTCCCTGTGGAAGCCACTGTGCAAGGATTACTGTAAGAGATACCGGTTCTTGTGGAGCATGGGGCATTTAATCTAGCAAGGGAATAAGACTCACACTTGGCAGGTGATATGAGTCTTATTCCTTTGCACCTGTGTTGTAACTCGGACAGCTCCTGGACAACTATATGAACTGCTGTGAGAATGACTTGCACTGAAGAGAAATGCCTCATGCTGCCTTGCTAGACTGCTGTTGTTTCTCGGCTTGTATCCAGCATGCCAAGTGCGGCCTTATGGTTGTTGTGTGACCCTAAATGTTTACCTGAACAAGGTAGTGAGCCTTACATTGGCGGGCCAAGACTATAAACCCAGATCTTATCATAAACCCTATGATGATTCCATTGCCTGTTCATAAACAACAGCAGCTAGCTGTAGCATATTTGAGACAAATTACAGTAAGAATTTTGATAATTCTTAAGAGTGAGCCACAATAGTCCCTGGGCTCTTATTAGAGGTAAGTTTGAAGTATTTTCTAAATCTTTTATAAAATATTTATGTAGATTAAAAAAATAAAATCCCACTAATGAAAAGAATCTATGATCAGTAAAATACATATCCTAATAGGAAAAAAAATGAAAAGAAGCAATAATAGCAACAGTCCTCTTAGTTGTCTGTAGGGACCATGAGTAAAGATTCATGTCCCTTGTCTACAACTGTAGGGTGCAAAGAAATAAATGAACTGAACATTTTTACAGTCAATCAGAAGTGGAATAATACATTGAAAAATCTATGATGAACATTAAAACACAAAAGATTAACTCTAGAGTCTTAAACCAAAGATTTGAAAAATACATGCCGGAGTCAGCATCAACCAAAGAGGTGCTAGATGCTTAATAAGATTTTCACCCCACTGAAGCAGACATAATTTTAAAAGATGTGCTTGAAAATATTTTAGGTAACAAAAGCATGAAACATAATGAAGAGTTTAGAAAAATTCTTTCATATTTTTATAATTAATATACTCAGAATCATCTCCAATGGGATTGAGGGCATTTGCTTTACGTTGAAAACTTCAAAATCATTATCACTCAGTTTTCCCATGGCCAATAAAATATGCTAAAAAAACCAAGCAATCAAAAGTTTACCACCGGTTTAAAATGTATAATGTGCTTTCATCTGTGGTAATGTATAGTGTACTTTCACTTGTGGGCATGTGGAGTCAAGGGGAGACATCTCCTTAAAACAACTAGAAAACAGCACAAAATATTTGAGACAACTCTGTTTTTAGACACTGGATAACAGCACGATAGACTATGATTTCTGGGAGAAGGGAAATAAGGTGAGCCCTACAGCTGTCCAGTATATTGCCTGCAGGCATTTTTGAAGCTACTGGAAATAACCAGAGCATTTCCTGGAGCTCACACAGAGGGGTGGGAATAAGTTCATATTCCCACCAGCCTGAGAGGAAATGCCTCATAATACACAGGACGTCAGGGAGAGTCTTTGGAAGGTTATCAGTGGTAGCAATGAACTAACTTTGTCAAAACAGCATATATTATATAGAATATTATATGGAATACAGCTATTATAAATAAACTCCATATTAAAAGGTAGGTATTCCAATTAAAAGGCAGGGTGTCATTACCTTTACTCAGGACACTGAATGCTTTACTTAGCTTTCCAGTAATTAGGCTTAAAAATCATGTGCTGTGGCTTTTCTATTTTTAGCTGTTCTCTAATAACTGTCTTATTGTATTGCTAAATTAACAATTACGTTAACTAAAATTGACTTCATTCTTTATCTTGCAAATGTGTACGTATGCTTTCTTTTATTGCTTTTCCTAAATAGTTTACTTCAGTTCTGAGGTTCTGTAAACTTAGTGCTTATGTTAACAAAGTTTTATGTACATCTTAAACATTGAAAAGAACGTACAATGTTGAACTAGCCTTTCAACTACTAGAACAAAATTTTAAAAACTGACACTTGCATAATTGTAGAGTGTTTTTACATTGATCTTTGCATAATATAATTGGCTTTGTTTTGCTTGTGGGACTTAAATCCTTGAATAACAATGGTATATATGCATTAAGAATAGGATATACAGCTTTCTTGGCTTTTCACACTTTTTAGAATCAAACAGATCTTAGAATAATAAAAATGGTAGGTTTCCAGAGAGATTTATTTTTGTAATGACATTGTTATTGGTGATCCAGCATGACTCTATTGTGATGGCTTTACCTATTTATTAATCAAATTAAACAGCAGTAGTACTGAAGGAAGCCAGAATGTTACCTCAAAATATGTCTTTTTGACATAAAAATTATTTTTGAGCTAAAGCCAATAAGTAGCAGCAAATGGAAGAAAAGCTCTCTATCCTCTTCTTCTTCTGCTTAAAAGTAATATATAAATTTTCCTTTAGTGAAGAGGGTTCTAGATGCTTATCAGCCCAGAGATGGCCGCAGAGGAATCTGCAGTACTCCATGAGTTTCCTACCATATATGTGTATATTTACATTCCCAGTTTCCCACCTTTGTAGCCTAAAACTGCTTTCCTATGTCCTGTCTTTATTTACAAATTGATTGTTCTTTGTTGAAGATGGTTTGTAAGCCAGAGTTCTAAGCCACTGTTTTGAGTTACTTTTCGTTGAGACCTCTTCTGTGTGTTGCACACATTAATAAACTTGTTTTTCTCTTCTTAATCTGTCTCTTGCTACATTGGCTTGTCCCAACAAGAACTCATATGGATTGAGAAAAAATTTTTTTTCCTTCCTGACAGTTTTTGGCAATGCAGATGGGACTTTCCGGGATACTCATTCACTCTGGAACCTACAGATGAAATCCTAGCAAAACTGGCAGAAGCTGGTAAAAGGTAAGAATTCTTACTAAACTCAGCTCTCCCAGATATCTGTCTGTAGTAGCCAGTCAAGAGATGAAGGTGAAATTTTTCCTGGTCCTTCCTTTCCATATTTAGATAGGAGAAAAAAGTTTGTAAAATTATTTGAATTTGTGACTCTTGTGGATTTGGTTTTGGCTACCTCTTGGTTATTATCTTTAACCTCCTTGAAAAGGTCCTTATTTTCCATTGTCTTTTGCATCATTTGTCATAAGGAGGAGAATCACAGGGTAGAATACAGACATAGGTTATATAAGCCTGTTGTTCCAGGCACCCTCTCAGGCTGGTGAGCTCACAGTTCTCACTAGACTGGTGTCTGTTTAGACAAATCTTGTTGTGGGTCCCCATTAAGAAAAGGATGAGGTTCACCTTCTGTCTTGTTTTATGTCCTGAGAGCTTGGCTTTTATGACTGCTGAGGCCACTCTCTCTGGTCTTTGCCAGGTGGGGGCACAAGTGTTGGCTTGTATGAGGCAGCCAGCTGAATAGGGTGAGAACCCAAGACACAAATGACAAGTGGCATTCTCTTTGTCTGATGGCTCCAGCTCAGGGGAGTTTGTCTTAAGGGATGCCAGTCCATAAGGTGCCTTTGGTGTTTCAAACTTTGTTGCTTGGTTTATACTGGGAGTACTCAGTAGTGCTGGTCTGGTGTCACAGATTAGCAGGTCTGTGACTGGAGGTGTCCCACATTCTATGGGAGGCTTGAAACATCATTTTGACAAAACTATTCTTATTGTCTGCATAGCAATAAAGGTCTTTATTTTCTTAGGCTATCTTTGGGAGAAACTTTGGATCTTTAGGGAGATTTGATCTTTTGGTAAGCCACAAAAGGCTTCTTGGTTTTTTTTTTGTTTTTCATAGAGACAGGATCTTGCTCTATCACTCAGGCTGAGGTACAGTGGCACAATCAGCTCACTGAAGCCTTGAACTCCTGGCTTAAGCAGTCTTCCCACCTCAACCTCTCGAGTAGCTGGGACTACAGACGCATGTTAACACACATTTTTTTTTTTTTTTTTTTTTTTGGTAGAGATGCTGTCTCACCATATTGCCCAGGCTGATCTCAAACTTCTGGCCTTGAGTGATCCTCTCACCTCGGTCTCCCAAAATGCTGGGATTTGCAGGTGTAAATCATCTTGCCTTACCTGTTTTAAGTCATAAAAAAAGTTTAGTGGTCTAGAGCAGCAGTTCCCAGCCTTTTTGGTACCAGGGACTGGTTTTGTGGAAGACAATTCTTCCACGGAAGGAAGAGGGATGGTTTTGGGATGATTCACATGCATTACATTTATTAGATTCTTATAAGCCCACAACCTAGATCCCTTGTACACGTAGTTCACAATAGGGTTCATGCTTCTATGAGAATCTAATGCCAATGCTGATCTGACAGGAGGCAGAGCTCATGCAGTAATGCTCACCTCCTGCTGAGCGGTCCGGTTCCTAATAGGCCAGGGACTGGTACTAGTTTGTGGCCCAGGGGTTGGGATCCCTGGTCTAGAGTCACATTAAAATGGGTATACCTTTAAAGATTTGAGTTTTTATAACAAAAAATGATTTTTTTTAATTTTAAAGGGAGCATTCATTCTAAACAAATGTCTTACTGGTACTTATGGTAAAATACAATTTAAAAGAGGACATAAAAGAGTAAGTCTAGTCTTGAAAAAAAATTAAACAAAAGTCAGACTAGACTCAAGGCCAAACCTGAAATCCACACCTGCTATGAACTCGTCTTCACCTACCTATAGTCTCCTTTACTCCCAACCGCCTGACTTTGATCTAACAGAAGATCTTCTGATCTCTGGGTCCCTGACTTAAAACTCCTCCAACTTCCCCAGGAAATCTTTTAAATGCCCAGTTGCCTACTTTAACCTGCCTTCCTCTGAAAGATTTACAGAAAGTATTCCAGCCTGATCTCTAGGGCCAGGGTGTATAGGTTACTTGTGTAATACTGCCAACCAGAAACTAAACAGAACACCATCTCAGGGAACGGCAGCCAGGATGGCTTTGCTGCACCTACATTCCTCCTACTTTCCAAGGCTCTATAAATCAACTCCATCAGCTCCAGGCCTTCTCATATTTTGGGCTCCTACTACAAAAATATTTCTTTGTACTCCAGGAAAAGAAAAAAAAAAAAAAAGAAAAACAACCCTGGATCTTTAATAATAGGCGAATATGCCCTAAAACTCCTTCTTGGAGAAAACTTACATCCTCTCTCAGTCCCTCAGAGATGTAAATCTTACCATGTCTTTGAAATTTAAACATTCAAGGTATTACCTAAAAGAACCCCCAGATACATTTGAGACTAAAGAAAAAAAGGCAGCCCAGGGAGATAAGAGTTTTTTTGTGTTTTTCAAACACACTGCTATAAAAACTCCTTTACCTAGAATTTAGTCCATAGCCTCCCTCCATAATATGACCTACAAAGGGCAAATGAAAAAATTTAAAAGTCTTCCTCACAAATACTGGTAGAAAGTTTGGCCATCTAAGCAGGTAACTCTAATTTATTGCATCTGCCAAAATACAATTTGCATTCAACTGTTCTTTTATAAATTAGTGAGTTTTATATTATTGTGCCTGTTTCATGGCTAAAATTTTTAAATGAAAGCTATATAATCTGTTTGCATCTGTCTATGTACGTCTAGTATGTGTGTGTGTATATATATATATATATATAGATAGATAGATATTTTTTCTACCTTTGGATGGTATTGTCAAAAGTAATTCATAAAAGAGCACTATTTAACTGACTTGAAACTAACCCAAATGCTTTTCAAGTTCATGTATTTCAGGTAAATCTGGTATATGATTAGTTTAACATTATTGATTTAATAAAAATAGACATGGCTTCAGAATTGTCAACAGTAAGTATAATGTAGACATACAACCCTTATTCTACCTGGGTTTACTACTCAAGTTTATCTCTGCTAGATATTTAAAATTATAGACCTAGGAGTTCAGACCCAAATCAAACATGTAAGTCGAAGTACAGTATCCATTATTCCATATTAAGCACCGCAGGAAAAGGAAACATCTATTTAACTTTTGAGTTCTTGCCTAACATGCGTGTGTTGTAAAAATAGTTAACAGGAAAATAAGATGATGATTAGCTGTTTAATGGCCCATGAATTTTCATGAGCAATCCAAGCATAATTGTTAATAACAAGTACATTAAGTAAATATTAGTGGGATAAAATTATAAACTCTTCAATAATGATTGTTTTATGTTTGTAAAAAAAAAATTAGTTTCCCAAATCTCTGCGGTATAACTTACATCCTTAGGGTTTTGCTAAGTTAAATAATAAATATTCATTGAATATCTAGATCATTTCCAAATATACTGAAACACTGTTTCATATACTCATGTTGCTGAACATAAGATTATTTACCTTGGCTTCTTACTTTTTACAGAGAAACAAGATGTTTGGGTCTGTTAATCACCTGTTCTTATTGTCACATTAAAAAAAAAACCAAAAAATATGCTTCTAGAAATCATTAAATGATGTTAATCTGCAAATCGTTGGTATATGACAGGTCATGATTGCTTATTTTGTAGTTTTCATAAGAAATTAAGGTTACTATGGATTAAAAGTTTTAATATACATATATTTAAAAGTATTAAAGTTGATAAGAGTAACAACTTTGTACGCAAAATATACAAGAAAAATAAGATTATAGTTTTGGTAAACAAAGTTAGGAATGAAGCTGTGTTTTTATTAAAGGAAAAAGAATAATAATTAAATCTGTACTAAAGCAGAATGACAGACTGTTTTAGAATGAGAAAGGAGAATGAAGGACAAAAAAATAAATGAACATAGAAAGCTTGAAGAGGGAGAAATAGAAAGTGAGAATACATGAATATCTTGTGTGTCCAAGCTGTCTAAAACAGAATACATTTATTATAATGGTTTTAAAAATGAGCCTTGATATAAAAAGTACAGTGGACAAAACTAGAAATTAGTCTTCTCTCTTAAAACAACAAAGCTTTCTTGGAGCATTGGTCTGCTCTTGTAAGAGATTATGGAAGATTTTCTTTACCTTTAAGTTAGTTAATCTATGTAGAAAGCAAAGATTTTGTGTTTTAGTAAAATAACTTCCTGTGTTTCCTATGGTCTCTATCAGTTGATTACTTAGGAAAACTGGGTCTTCTCACTATGTGACTTTCTGTTTTTGCCTTAAGAATCTTTTACTAATTACTTTGGATAACTAAGTGTTGTTTCATAATGACCTGTGATCCTATTTAATCAAATTACTTAAACTTTTTGACCTCAAGCTAACTTTGGGATGTTCCAGAGGGCCACAGAAAATCTCAAAAGAATGTTCTTTCTCCTTTTAAAAACAGAGATGTCAAAGTAACTAGGCTTATTTGACATGTTCAAATAAAGACAATGTTTAATCTTGAGTTATATTTGTATGAATATATTAACAGATGTTCCAGAAGTTGTACATAATTTCTAAAAATCTGGTATGTCTTGGTATGATGTTATCAGTAATAATTCTAGTTAGTATCTTAAAATGTTGTATTGTCACAGAAATAACCAAATTTCTATATCAAGTGCATTATAATGAACTCTTATCAGATGTTTAACCCTGGCTAGTTTAAAGTCTTGTCACTCACAGATAGTTAATTGTTTTACCTTGCTACTTTCTTTCCTAAGAGCTTTTGTAAGCAACTATAAATACGAAGTGTTTTATCTTCAAAAAGATCCATGGAAAGGACTCTGACACACACAGGTTTTTGATAACTTCAAGATCATACCACTGGGCCGGGTAAGAATATTTCAGAATTCTAATGAAAGGACTGACTGGTTCACAGAAGTGCTAACTCAACATCAAGCAGAGCAAGAATTAATTACATGGGACTAAATAACTGATGAAGAATTCTTTTTAGGGCCTTTCTATTTAAAACACTGCTGATTCTTTAATATTCTGTTTTTCAGATTTAAGAGAGGTTTTTCTCTTAAACTATCCATAGCTTAGAGCAATTTGGTAAATTATACTTTTGTAAACAGAATTGAAGCATTTATCTTTTTTTTCCTGGATCACTCTAGAAACCATTAGTGAGTATACTTATTTTCATAGTGATTTATATAAATATTTGCATAAGTTCAGTAAGAATTTGTTCTCTTTGTAACACAACTGGAAACATCAGTTATATTACCAACGCTTCGACTGGAATGTCATAGTTCGGAATGTGCATAGAATCCGACAGTTTTAAAAAACACACTGACTTTTTGGTGCCAATACTTGGAAAAAACTGGCTTGATACCTTATATACACGGTTTCCTTGCAGATGAGTAAGAAATGTCACTTCCTGGCAAGCCCAGGAGCTTCAGAATATTTGGAGGATCTTTAGAAAAGAAAGGAATTTACCTGACTCTACAGGTATTGCAGGCAAAATCTGATGGCAAGCCTTTGGCATGCATTCCTAATCTGGGGCTGCCAATAAAGGGCCAATTTGAGAATCCTTATTAAAAGTTCCAGCAAAGCAGACTTATAAAAGGGCCCATATGATTAATCACTATTCTTGCTGCATTTTTATGCAAATAACCAAGCCAAGTTTAATGAGACTAGACTTTTGGAAACAAATTGGTCTTACTGTGATTATCTCTGACAGAAATCAGGGTGACTACAGAGAGAAACATACTGTACTTCATTATTAAACCGTAACGCACCCCTGCAGATAGCAGATTCTAGCCTTGTTTTGTATCTCTCAGGTTTTGTTATTTACCTGTAATCTGGTCTAGATCCTGTATTCTTCTAATTTCTTCCAATCTCTCTATAGTTCTCCAAACTAGTATTTCCAATTTTTCTCCTACCCTCCTGGCTTGAAATCACTAAAACATAAAACATTTAACTGCCCTTTTCCTGAAATCCTAATAAGCTGAAGCTGAACAACTTGATATAAACGGCAGAGATTCACAACAGCTCATCTATGGACAATTTTCATGCCTGTTGCTGCGTGGGCCACACACTTACAACTAGAGACATTCAAACTGCAAAAAATGCTTTGAGCCCAACATCTAGAACTCTTGACTAGCAGCCCTTAGGAGTCAGAAATTAGTATACAGACTATTTCTACCATTAACTTTTTTCTTTTGCTTCCATAGAAATGCCTCTTATTATCTAGAGGTCGAACTTTGATGAGAACTCACCTACAATATCTCCTGAAATGAGACACAACTGCTTGATTGAATTGACCTATTCTCAGCACTAATGATTTGATACAGGGCAATGAACTTAAATTTGCTCATTTGTACTTGTTCCAATCTATGTTTTTCTCTTCCTTTACCAGTCTCTTATCTCACAATCTCTAATCCAAATATCTTCAAAGCTACCAACTTGGAGAGTTCTAAGCCACCATCTGTGTTGCAGTTTCTCCCGCATTGTGTGCTGTACGTATTACTAAACTTGTTTTTCTCTTATTACTCTGTCTTTTGTTATGGGGTGTGTCTTAACTAAAAACTCATGAGGGTTGAGAAAAAAATTACTTTTCCTCCCTGACAGTACTTAACACAGAAATGGCCATCACTATTCAATTTTGTCTCCTGAAGAAAACAAACAGAAAATACAGACATCTCCCATCCCATTTTCCCCACTACCCACAAAATCTCAACAGCAAATAGAACATAAACAACTTAATGACTTAATATCACCTGGGGAAAACAGATTTTACATAAGCACATTACTAATATTTTCTTGACACGTGACAGATACTTTCGGGTTATGTCTATTTGTACATTAGGTAAAAAATTATACATAAACATGAATATGATTGAAATGTCTAAGAAAACTTATTTTAGCCAAACTATTTGGCTATGTCTTACCTCATTCTGTAGAATTTCTTCTCGAACTTGTGAAACTACAAGAGACTCTTGTTTACTCTGCAGCTCATTAACTTGACTTTGGAAATGTTTTATAAGTACCTAGGAAATTGTTAGAAGTACTGAGTTAATAATGCTCCTCCTTGAAGACTATCTGAAAAATATAAGCAAGCAAACTCATAAAAGGGAACTCTCATATACTGTTGGTGGGAATGTAAGTTAGTAAAATCACTATGGAAAAAACTAGAGCGATTTCTCAAAAAACTAAAAACAGAATTACATATTATCCAGCAATCCCACTACTGGGTATCTATCCAAAGGAAAAGAAATCTGTATATCAAAGGGATACCTGGCACTTGCATGCTTATTGCAGCACTATTCACAATAGCAAAGATACGGAATCAACCTAAGTTCCCATCAACAGATAAAAAGAAATGTGACACATGGAATACAATTCAGCCTTAAATAAGAAGGAAATAATGTCATATGCAGTAAAATAGATGGAACTGAATGTCATTATGTTAAGTAAGCTAGGCACAGAAAAATACTGCATGTTCTCACTCATATATGAGAGCTAAAAAATTTGACCTCATGAACACAGAGAATAGAATGGATACCAGAGATGGGAGAAGGGGATTGGGAAGGATGAAAAGAGGTTGGTTATGGGTACACGCACACAGATAGATGAATTAAGTTCTAATGTCTGATAGCAGACCAGAGTGACTGTACTTAGCAACAATATTATGTGTATTTCAAAGTAACTAGAAGACAGGGCTTAAAGTGATACCAAGACATGAAAATCATGAACACTCAAGGTGATGGAAATCCCAATTACCCTGACTTACTACACATTCTTTGCATGTAGCAAACACATGTATCCCATAAATATCTAAACCATTACATATCAATAAAAGGGGGGAAACAAATATGAACAATTTTTATCACTAGAAAAAGTCCTTTTAAAATAAAGCTCTATAAAGTCTATGCATTTGGAAAAAGACATTATTATCTTTATACTATGGTTAAGTACAATAGTTTTTATGTAAGAACTATTGATTAAAATAACACAAGCCTCATGGTATCTGTGAAATGTCAACCTCCTATTTTTAGGTAAACTGAAATACTTGAATAGATATTTCCATCAAGAAACTAGGAGAAATTAGGAAAAATGTATATATCTCTAACTCTTACTTTTCACCATCAGACAATGCTGATTTCTCTTCAACTCAATTTTACAATATTACATTTGGGAAAATAACATTTATGGCACTATGGCGTCATGATACTACTTTTCCCACCTCTCCCAGACTATTCCTTACTACAAAATCATTGATAGAATGCTTATAGTTGCCCTCTGACACCCTATTCCTACGGGGGATAAGGCCAGAGAGATTCTCTGTAAGGCTGTATGGATTGTTACTTTCGAAAGGCACTTTAAGTATTTTTCATTAAAGTAGTCAAACAGTCCTTTTTTCCTCAGCAATCTGAAGTTAAGTTACAGACCTCATGACATTTCACCCCTAAATACTTCAGATGCCACTTTCGGAAGCCAAAGTGGCCAGATCTTTTGAAGTCACAAGTTCAAGACCAGTCTGGCCAACATGGTGAAACCCCGTCTCTACTAAGAACACAAAAATTAGCTGGGTATAGTGGCGCACACCTGTAATCCCAGCTATTTGGGAGGGCAGAGGTTGCAGCAAGCCAAGATGGGTGACAGAGCAAGAGACTGTCTCAAACAAACAAAACCTTCAAATGCTTCAACATACATCTCTTTAGAATAAGAGCATTTTTCACAAAACTGCAACGTTTTACACCTAAGAAAATTTATAATAATTTCTTAGTATCTAATAGTTCATATTCAAACTTCCCCAATTTTGGAAGTTATTTTTAATTAAAATGGTATTAAATAATTATACGTGGTGAGAATTCTTGATGTTTTTTTCCTTCAGCTTCTTTCTTAAAATTGAAGCCTATAGACAAGATGAACACAATAAACATTCATGTATTTTTCAACTTGATAAACCAAAAGGTGGCAGATGGATTTAAAAAAAAAAAAAAAGGTGGCTGATTTGCCACCTTTTCTTTTTCTTGGATATACCATTTGATAGGAAATTGTAGACAAAAGTCCTATTTTAATGCTATTTTTACAAGCAACTAACAGTACAGAAGATAGGCCACATGGTCATGCTCAAAGATATTCCAAGTAGCTATAGCTATTATTCAAAAAGGAAGACACGTTTGAGGAAATGCTGGTGAGTTGGCAGCATTCCTTACAGGAATTCTTAGAAGACTGCTGAATCAGAGTGAGAGCTGTGTATTTCTCTGTCCATTATTTTATCACAGTTCCTGATGGTCTTTGATCTGAATCATTATTTGTTCAATATATAAAACATCATGGGGCAGGAAGAATGCCTTAGGATAACTGTCAGATAGGAGTTGGGGACTTGGTTCAACATCCAAGTTCAAGTACTAGGGTCCCAATCATGTTAGATATATACCTCACAACCTGTGACAATGTATTTAGAGAAAGACTTTTGAGAAGTATAGGGACAAAACTGTAAAAACATGTATTTACATGGCATAGTTTTAAAGTAGAAAAATTAAATATATAGCAATGGTATTATCTTCTTTAAAAAGAAATCAAGTCAGTAATAGTTTTCCATTTCTATCACCAAGCTGAAAAAGTTAACATTTCCAAATTAAACAATGTTAACTTTAATCTCATTAAAGTCAAAATAAGTTTATTCAAGACAAAAGATAAAACAGATTTGTCACATACCTCTTGAGTTGCTATTTTACGATTTAGTTCTGCTACTTTGGAAGAAGAATATTCTACTGCATTTTGGCAAAGGAGTTTTTCTATTTCCCTCTGATGAGACGCTTTGAGGGATGCAATGTGTGCTGCACTATCTTCCTTGACCCTACAGAGCAAATGAAAGAAAACCACACATAAAAGTGGCTCTTCAATCTCTAATTCAGAGTTAGCACAAAAACAGTGTAAGAAACCTGGAAATTAAGCAAAGGGAAAAAGGGCACTAATATTAACTGCACTATGATAGGTGCTTTGTACATTATCGTCTATGAGTTCTTATGACCAATCCATGAGCTCATTATTATTTAGTGAATTTTATAAGGGCAAACTTGATGAAATAGTGACATATCTCTACTTTATCCCCAGCCTGAGGCTACACTTTCTGGGGAAATCTAAGGTTCCAAAATAACTGTTTGAATTTAAAGCAAAGCACTTGACATTTGATTTGTGAAGATAAAATCAGATTTCTTGCCCAGATGCGTCTTTGGAAAATCACAACTGTTCCCTTTAGAATCTTCAATGCTTTGTGTCTAGGCAGCATTAACCAATTTTTGATCCATGCATGAGACTCCAGGGCTAGTTGCAGTTTTAAGAATGAAACAATCTTTACATCTATTCTCAGGACATATTATGCTTGTAATATGCAATTAATTAATTTAGACTGTAAGTGTGACAGACTATTCATTTGTCTTTGTGATAAAATTTATGTATTCAGAGGCAGTTCAGTAAATGGTAAAATTATAAACAAAGATATACTTCCTACAGATAAACATTTTCTCTCTTATTGGAAAGACTTTGAAAATAATAGGATTTAACTTAAAGCATATATTTTATTAAACTGCTGTTGCTACATATTAATATGGTGCTTCCCAACTATAGACAAATTTATCCATTGCTTATTTCACCATATGAATATTTCTCCATGGCAACAGTGTGAATAGGGTCCTAGAAAAAGCATAAAAACCTAATTAAAGCATAAAAACCTAAATTAAAACACATATGATATAACTGAATGATTGTAAAAAGTCTAAATCTGAGACTAGAAAAGTTTATTACTTCTCAGGCCCAGACTTATCTAAGAAAGAGATTGACAATTTATTAAAAAATTTTAAATGATGTACAGGAAATTTTATTGGAAAACCTGAATTTTAAATTCTTTCCTGGAAAGAATATGATTCTTCTTAAACATAGTTTCACGCTACTATCATAATATTCAGGACTGAAGAAACAAAGTTTCCATTTGGTAGCAATATGACTGCCATATGGTAACAACATGACTCCACCACTGCCATGGCTGCCAGTTAATAAGCATTTGTTGGGTGCTTCCAATGCTCATTCTGCTCCTACAGCAGACTGCTGTGAGGATGCAAAAACAGCACAATCTTACACCGGTTCTCAGGGAACTACAAGGCTGTGTATGATTAGTGCTTCCTTAGTACATATTAATAAGTTGTGTAGGAGTTGGGGATAGGAAAAGGCAATTTCCTGGGAAGTTCCAAGAAATGTTTTATGAAAGTAGGACTTATAACAAGAATGAGCAAAAGGCATGAGAAAATGTGACAGATTAGGTAAGCAGAGTAGTAGTAGAATAGTGATGGGACTTAAGATGCCAGGTGAGAAATTTAGTCTTGATATTTAAGCAAGTTGGGAGTCACTGGAGAGCAAAGTGACTCAAATACAGGAGTATTTAAATAATACTAATGATTTTTAAGCAAAATGACTGGGGAAGGTTAAAAAAAATTGGAGTGGGAAAATTGTGTAATGGTGGCACTGGTTTATTAAAGTAAGGAAGAAAGAAAAATGAGAAACGTACCCAAGGAATAACAGATTAAGCTGGTCTGGTAGTTAAAATAAATATAGACAGCGAAGGGGAGTTTGGGAGGGGGAACTAGTGTACAGGTTAAAAAAAAAGGGAACTTGAGGTACTGGTGATTCCAAGAGAAGCAATCCATAAATAGTTTTAGGTTTCACATCTGAACTCTACAACGAGAACAAGTCTTTAAAGGTAAATCTAGAAGTCATGGTTCATAGAAACAGTAAGAATGGGTAAGTTTAGCAATGGAGAAACAACAGAATAAACAGAAAACCAAGAGCTGAATGCTGGTAGAAAGCCAGATTTTTGGGGATGGAGAAGAAAGCAGGGTCAGAAGTCAGTAAAAGAAACAGAAAAGGAGTTTTGATCAGAGCTGCCAAGTCATGGAGGTTAAAGGAGAAAACAGTTTCAGAAGTAGTGTGGTCAACACTGTTGAAGAAAATGAAGATGAAGAAAATGCCACTGGACTGGGAAACGTCATTATTGAGTAAAAGAAGTGATGACGAAAGCCATATTTAACAGAAAGTGAGATAGAAATAAAAGACTATTTGTGAAAAACGGGCACTGAAAGACAGGGGATTGGAACTTGGTCGGGTGAAAAAAAAGATCTGAGGATGTCAAAAGACTCAGAGGAAAGAGACAGTGGATAGCAACTGGAGATGGTGAGAAGGAAATGGATGAGTTTAAAGTTCCTTAAAGCATAAATGGATATGATCATAATGTAAATTTGAAGTTATTTTTGAAAAGAGGACCTTTTCCTTCAGACTACCAACTAGTTTTAACAACAGTTGTTTTCTGAAAGCAATCTGCCTATAGCAATAATAAACTATGACATTCTTTTGCTAGAAGAGCTCAATGAATCAGCTTGTTAACACCATTTGGGTACGTGCCGAAAGGCAAGACTGGTGAGCCCAAGGACACAATTTCAGTTGACACAGAGGTTCAGGTTGATCAGAATTTGGGCTACCAGCAGGTAGAAGACCCTCTCCTGAAACATATGTGCTCAGCAATGTAATATATTAATATTCACTTATGAATTCAGTTCAGTGTCAAACTAATTATCTGAAGGAAATGTATCTTGTAATTTTTCAATTTTGTTTTTATTTTTCTAACTATTTATAAATAATTTAACATTTTACCTTCTTATGGAGTTTTCAAATTCATTCATTGCTGCTTCAGATTTCATCTTCAGCTCATTCTTCTCTGAAATTAATCCCTCTAGCTCAGTTTTTAATCTGTAGTTTTCTTCTAAAACTTCTGAAACATGGGAATCAGTGAAAGTATGTGGTTGGTAAAGCTTGCTATCCAGGGTTCCAGGGAAGGAGTTAGCATTCCCTTTACTTGAGTGCAAAACATCTTTCTTTGCCCTTTTGGCAGACACTTCCTCTCTGCCCTTAGAGTTCTGATTAGATAGCATCATTCTTCTTTCTTTCTGAAGCCTCTCCACAGTTTTTGAAAGGTCTTGTATTTCTCTCTTTTTCGCAGCCAGTTCTTCATTGAGTCTTACCACTTTAGCTTTAGCATGAGCCTGCTCCACCTGAAATTCTATAGATTGAAGATCTTTATCATCTTTACCATTTTTCTTGACATCTAATTCAGCATTCTGGTGTTTAAGAACATCTATTTCAGCTTCAAGGTTTCTTACAGTGATCTGATGGGCTTCTTTAATGTCATCAAGCTCCTTCTCTAGTGCTTTAATTCTGGGAGAGTCATGTTGATTCAATTTGCAAGCAAGGAGCTGCTCCTGCTGCTCTAGTCTTTGTTCATACTGAATCTGAAGGAAAGAATCCGTGTAATGCCAAACATCTGTTAAACATTTCATTAGTTGCCGAAGCCCTGCATACCACTGGGTCCTACCTAATCCTCTATTCAAGTACCCATTATACATTCTGATGTCTACAATTCTGTGTTTCTTGAATGAGTCAAATGTACTGAAGTCCTATCCTTTCAGGGCATAACATTATATATTCTTGATATATGTTATGTAATTTAATAATTGATATATTGCTTCCTAAATATTAACTTATATTCTTACACACAACAAAATTTATTTTAAACCTCACAAAAAAACCTATTATTATGCAGACTTCTCCATGCAAACTGTCAACACACTCTTTGAGGATAAAAAGTAAAGCAACTGGGGGTACTGAAGTCTTTGGGAAACTGCACATTTTCAGTCTTCTAACATCAACTTATTAACTTCATAGAGACTAAAATGGCCTGGAATTTGTATACTGGAGCTTTAAAGTTTGTTTAGTATTTAGCAAATGAAATTTCTCCTGTGGAGGGAGGCACCAGCAGTGTTTGGTCATACATTCAATGGCTATTTACCGAGCTATGACATTATGCCAGGCAATATGCAGGTTCCAGAGACAAAAAGACTTAGTTCTTGTCTTCAAATAGCTCACAGCTTGGTGAGGAGAGCAACATGGCAGCAGCTATAATGTCCCATGATAAGTGCAATACCAGTCCCATGAACATAGTGCAGAGGAGGCGAGGCAGCCCTAAGTGTCCGGAGGCCTGACAGAAGATGGGAAGACTGCACAGAGACAGCACATTTACGTTCAGTCTTGAGAGATGAGCGTAAATTTGGGGTTAGGTGGGGTGTATGTTTTGGGAGGAGGAGGAGCATATGCACAACTGGTTGAATGGTTGGTATATACAGGGAATCAGAAAAGAAGAGGGGAAAGGCAAGTAGTAAGCAAAGGCAGGAGTGGGATGGGGCAGAGGACTGCAAAAAGAAACAGGGTGTTTAAACTTAGATATATAAAAAGGGAGTAGGGGGTTGGAATTTACACCTGAGAGTCTTACTTGGTTGGTGGAACACTAACAATAATCATTAACTGTTTGCTAGACTCTAGGCATGTTATAAGTGATATATATATATGTGTGTCTGTATTATTTATGTCTGAATATATATATATATATATTAGGGTTGGGATACACACACACACACTCTCTCTCTCTGACAGTCTTCCCAATATTCTATGAATTAGGAATTAATTAATTATTAAGTATCTACTCTGTGCCAGAGACTTCACTGAATCATGGAATACTTTATTCTGAATACAATCAGAACAATCCCAGCCATCATAAAGTCCAAAAGCTAGATGGGGAGAAAGAACACTGATGACCCACTCAAAATGGCTACAATCATGGTGAACGCCAGCAAGCAGCAGTGCGTTGGACCAAGAGGGCCCAGGGAGGTCTTTCATTTAGCAGGGATACCAGGGAAGTTCTCACTGGGAAAGTAATGCTTGGGCTCAGATCTGAATGATAGGAAGAACTTCACTATGAAAGAGGGGAGGGTAGAACATACCAGTCAGAGGCAACAGAGTAGACAAATTCCTGTGCCTGGAGGAAATATGAGAAGCAGGAGATACAGAAAGCACTTTGTGAGAGAACACTGAAGTGAAAGGAAAGATTTGGACATGTGTGGATAAATAAGCCATTTATTTATCCAAAGAGCAACAAGAAGTTGTGAAAGGGGTATCAACAAAGGTGGGTGGGTGTGTATAGAAGTCAGAGAAATATGAAAATGTAATTTTGGCTTTCTGCTCAAGACTTAGAAGATGGGGCAAAGTGGATATATGTAGACTAGTCAAGAGGTTATGCAGTAATCCATGCCACTTGTTATTAATGATTGTCGTATTGTGATATGCTGATGAAAAGGAATAGTGGAAGTGAAAGATATTTAGAGTAAAAGTTGATAATTGGCAGTAAGTCATTTATTATTTCTTTTAAATGTGAGGAATCTGAGGCTCAGAGACGTTAATTGGCGAGCACAAAGTCATGAAGCTATCATGGTATAAGCAGGCCTAGACTGAAGGTTGGTTTGCCTCTAACACTTGTGCCTTTTATATTAAGCTGCGGTCTCTGACGTATGGCGGGAGGGTCTCTTAAAAGTAGAGTAGTGGTATGGGTAGGGGCAAGATGCGCTTGATGAAGGGCCGGTGTGAATGCTTAGGAAAATGGAAGAAGGAATTGATTAGCCACATGCAATAGGCTTGCCAAGTGGCACTAAAAGAATTCATGAGACTAGATACCCATATACTTGTGCAGTCTCTCTCTCTCACAACTGGGTAATCTTCTTCAGAAGCACAAAGCAGTGTGACAAGAAGTGGAGGAGATGGATGCACATGGGCACCGAGACGGGATGTTAAGGGTGGTTGAAAACTGGGTGTCTAAAGGGGTGCACATGAGAATTTAGTATGGTGAGAGAAGTAAACAGGCAGGGGCTGAGAGATTTGAAAAAGTGGGTGGAATAAAAGAAACCCAACCTCCTTGATGTGACCTCAATTATCAGGTCACTGTATTTCCAGGTTATCAACCTTCTGTTTTTGGAATCTAATGTTCTATCATTTGCTGCTTTTCTGAGGATAGACATCTATGGGGAATGAGAGGAGCTTCCTGGAAGGAGTGTGGTGTAAGGGTTGGTACCAGATGTCTTGGGCTTGAGACCTCTTACTCTGCCCACTTACCAGCAGTGGAACCTTGGACAAGGTGGTTGAACTGTCAACATCTCAGCTCCCTCATCTGCTAAATAGTGTTAACAATATCTACTCCTCACAGGTGATTGGAAGGATTATACAACATGAACAGAGATATTTATGAAAGTATCTAGCATGAATTCCTGACAGAAACCATGTGCTCAACAGATTTTTAACAATAATCTACAGCTGTTATTTGTCTACAAAAAATTTTTTTAAAGTGAATTAAATATCATGTCCTATTTCATACTTGGTCTGTTCAAGCACTTGTATTTTCTGATTCATTCCTATTTCACAAAATAGTGGAAAACTCAGACAGGAAGACATTGTTGGAAGATGCTTCCCTACCTGCTGTTCCATTCACTAAAATGTATACTTTTGTCTTATTCCCTTACCCTTCACTAGATAAATTTCAGTGAAAATATTTTCAACCATGGTAATTTCTTTTTTCCTTTTGTACTGAATACGTATCAGATGTGTTTTATTCTGCTTTTTCATGACTTAATTTCCACTAATTCTAATATTGAGAGAGGTGATGTAAATATTATCCTGTGCTTGATTACTCTGTCAGAAATAAAAAGAAAAGTTGCTGAAAGAGGATACCAAAATAGGATGGACTTGGTTTCTGTTGCACCTACTGATACCAGTGGTAAAGGTTTCATGGGAAAGAATGTTTATAGCTATTTGTTAAAGTGAGATCCTAAGAAGTGCTTGCCCTGTGGTCTATCTCTGACCTTTATCTCTGAGGCTACTCTGCACTTACCTTCATTTTCTGAAACTGTTGTTCCATGGTACGAAGGCTTTTCTTTGCATCTTCATCTTTGCCCTCCAGATCAGCTTCTAGCTTTTTAATCCTTTTTTCCATAAATTCCACTGTATTTTTATCCACTGTATCACCAGCTGCTGATGCAGCCAATATTAAAGCAGGTAAAGAATTGGGATATCTTCTCTTTAGAATCCCTTCCATTTCCTTAACCTATTAAAACATATTTTCCACCAAAAAACTCTTAGATTGAATAAATGAATTCAGTAAAGTTTCAGGAAACAACAGTCAGAAATCAGTGGCATTTCCACGTAACAGCAACAATCCACAGAGGACCAAATCAAGAACTACCTAGGAATACACTTAACCAAGGAGGTGAAGGATGTTTACCAGGAGAACTATAAAACACTGATAAAGAAAACTGTAACACAAACAAATGGAAAAGCATACCATGTGCACAGATTGGAAGGATTAGTATAGTTAAAATGACCATACTATCTAAAGCAATCTACAAATTCAACTGAATCCCAATCAAATTACCGAAGTCATTCTTCACAGAATTAGAAAAACCAATCCTATAATTTATATGGAACCAAAAAAGAGGCCGAATAGCCAAAGCAGTCCTCAACAAAATGAACAAAGCTGGAGGTATCACATTACCTGACTTCAAACTGTGCAAGGCAATAGCAGCCAAAACAGCATGGTACTGATAAAAATGGACACATAGATCAATGGAAGAATAGAGAACCCAGAAATTAAGCCACACACCTATAATCAACTCATCTTGGACAATGTCAGCAAGAATATACAGTAGGGAAAGGATACCCTATTCAATAAATGGTGCTAGGAAAATTGGATAGTCATGTACAAAAGAATGAAACTGAACTCACACGTCTCACCTTATACAAAAATAAACTCGAGATGCATTAAAGACGTAAGACCTGAAACTACAAAAATCCTAGAAAAAATTGTAAGAAAAACTCTCCTGAACACTGGGCCAGGCAAAGGATTTATGACCAAGTCCCCACAAGCAAACGTAACAAACCAAAAATGAACAAATGGGACTTAATTAAATAACCCCACTAAAAAGTGGGCAAAGGACATGAACAGACATTTTTTCAAAAGATGTACAAGTGGCCAAAGACCCATATGAAAAAATGCTCAACATCACTAATCACCAAAGAAATGCAAATTAAAACCACAATGAGGTACTATCTTACATCAGTCAGAAGGGTTATTATTAAAAAGTTAATAAACAGCAGATGTTACCGAGGATGTGGAATAAAGGGAATGCCTGTATACTGTTGGTGGGAGCATAAATTAGTATAACTATTAAGGAAAACAGTGTGGAGATTTCTGAATAACTTAAAAGAGAACCATTTGATCCAGCAACTCCACTACTAGGATTGAAAGGAAGATAAATTGTATCAGAAGACACACACACACAAATTCATCCATAGAAGAGAACAAAAGCATGTTTTGAAGCAACATGGATGGAACTGGAGGCCATTATCCTAAGTGAAATAACTAAAAGTAAAATTCCACATGTTCTCACTTGTAAGTGGGAGCTAAACAATGAATACACATGTATATACAGACTGGAATAACAGACACTGGAGACTCTAAAAGGTGGCAGGGTGGGAGTGGGTAAGAAATGAAAAATTCCCTACCAGGTACAATGTTCATAATTAGGGTAATGGCTAACTAAAAGGCCAGACTTCATCACTGTGCAATATATGCATGCAAGAAATGTGCACTTGTACCTCCTAAATCTATAAAAATGAAACAAAATTTTTGAAACATATATAAGGTCACAAATATACGTAAAATGAAGCAATTTAAATTTAGATTATGCTACGTCTTGTCAAAATTTCAGAGATATTTATAGCATGTCTCCAGATAGAATCAAATGCATAGAAGCACAAATTATTTTCAAATTTTACATTCCTAGATTATCTGATGAAAAAATCTTAAAGTATACTGCCTAATTATCTACTGGTTTATGTACAGAAATTATTTTACATTCATTAGAAATATATCTTCAGGGCCAAGTGTGATGGCTCATGCCTATAATCCCAGCACTTTGGGCGGGTGGATCACTTGAGGTCAGGAGTTCCAGACCAGCCATGGCCAACATGATGACACTCGGTCTCTACTAAAAAAATACAAAATTTAGCCAGGTGTAGTGATACACACCTGGCTCCAGCTATGCAGGAGGCTGAGGTGGGAGAATCGCTTGAACCCAGGAGGCAGAGGTAGCAGTGAGCCAAGATCACGTCACTGTACTCCAGCCTGAGTGGCAGAGTGAGACCCTGTCTCAAAAAAAAGAAGTATGTCTTCAGACTTTCAATTAGTAATAACTAGTCCTCTTAAGTACCAAGCTCTCCCCCTTCTCTTTTTTCCAGACTACCTCATATGACAGTGCTTCTATACTCTACTGATTGAAAAATTACTTACATGCACCCGAGTGTTTAAACTTTTGGCAATAAACATTCAGCTTCCTAAGAACCTAACTCTGCCTGTAGCTCTACTCCATCCCAATCTCCCCAAAGGCCGCCGTCCAAATAAAGTTTAATCTACTTTAAAATGATTTCTTTTAATTGGAAAGTAAGTAGGATTAGTTAACATTTAATGAAGTCTTCATAAAGGACTGGATACTTTTAATCTAAAAAACAATGACATATTATATAATGAAAGAAACACACTAGGGTCCACAGAAATGACAGCTTATTATATATGCCTGTGTGTTTACCTGCTTTTAAAAACTATTGTAGTGAAGATATCCTTGAAAAACATACAAACACTAAATGCTTTGTTGAACTGTTTCCTAGCCTATGAGCATGCAACGAACTGGCACCTGAGAAGCTGTCTAGTGTCACAGTTAAGAGCATATTTGGTTAGACTGTGCCATCAGCTTTAGGATCCTGTGTCAACTAATCCCTCGACTTAAATCTCTCTTGCCTTGTGGGTAAGATTGGGATGGTAACAGTAGCAATTTCAAAGGGTTGATACAACTGAGGATCAAATGACTTTCATCTTGGTAAGCACTTAAGAGAACCCAGCATACAGGGAGGACTTGGTAAGTAAGTGTTGGCTTTTATGATGATTTCAACTCCCAAGGCAAGATGGTTTGCTGGTGTTCAAAATCCTGTTCATATTAGGTATTTACAGGGCATATGATTTGCAAAGTTATTATAAATATTTCCATTTGTGAAAACTGCTTGCACATTTACTGATATGTCATAAATTGGGATATATCCATCTACAAATATTAATAATTTCTTTCACCTGAAAAATTCAAAGTTTTGTTTCCTCTGATATTAGTTAACTTGAGTTAGTTGAAGGTATATGAAAATACATGTATATATACCAACACTACATATATTAAAAAGAGAACTAGATTTTAAAGAATTTAACATTTTAAATTAATGTATTCATTTAAAAAATTTAAGAAATATTTTCAATCTAGTTTTGATATCTTGAAATATATATTACATTTTTTTGGGAAAAATAAAATTTTATTTGTGTCTCCTTTAATTTTGCTTTTTAGTATTATTCTTTGGTCAACAGTCTCAGTCTGGCATACAAAGTAATTTTTTTTTAACTCTCATTGAAAATTAAACTATAAAATATTCCATTAACTAAAAAAAGGCACAAATGCAATCTGAAATTTTCATTACAATATGCGTCTAATTATCCCCATTTTTACTTATATTCTATTTAAAAAGAGATATTTTATTTATAATCAGTCTACTTAAGAATATTGCTCCATAATTATACTGAATGTATTGTGATATACTGTGATTAAAATATACATATTAGGGTTTAAAATATCGATAAAAATGCTCATGGAAACTAAGTAAGATCTGAAATGTGCATGCAGCAATCCAACTATATAGAAAACTGTTTTAGAAAAATATAATCTAAGATGATGAACTAATGTTTAATAAAAGTATTAATAAAAGAGGGAAGTTACTTTTATAATGTGGTATATTTCTGGCCAATATGAATTCAATTCTACATTTCTCTTAAAATAAGTCATTTAATAAATAAGCAGTTCCTTTGATCTTTTTTCTCTTCCACTTTGGATGGCTTTTTAAATTGGCTATCTAAATCTTGAGCATTGAAGAAAATCCAAGCAATCCCAAACTGTACTCACTTTAGAATATTTCTAGTTTTTTTTTTTTTTTATCATTATTTATTTACTTTTTTTTTTTTTTTTGAGATGGAGTCTTGCTCCATCACCCAGGCAGAGGTGCAGTGGCATGATCTGAGCTCACTCCAACTTCCATCTCTGGGTTCAAGCAATTCTCTTGCCTCAGCCTCCCGAGTAGCTAGGATTACAGGTGTGTGCCACAATGCCCAGCTAACACCATGCCAGGCTAATTTTTCCATATTTTAGTAGAGAGGGGGTTTCACCATGTTGGCCAGCCTGGTCTCAAACTCCTGGCCTCAAGCGATTCTCCTGCCTCAGCCTCCCAAAGTGTTGGGATTACAGGCGTTAGCCACTGCACCTGGCCGTGTATTTCTAGTTCTTCATACCACATTTGGCTGATCCTTTCTTGGCCCTTAACCAATCTACTCAGTCATACCTTTTAATATAAAAATAGTTCTTGTAAAAGTAATAAAGTTAATTCTTTGCTTAGTTTTCCTTCTTCTCATAAAACTGGGATAATAATTAGCCCAGTGATGACCTCACAGTTTCAGATTTATGATGGAATAATACCCGTATGTTTAAGTATCATGACTTGACTACAGAATCATGCTCCCTTATGAACAAGGCTGGCAATTCATACTTTGTTTTAAAATATTTAGTTATGAATACAAATACCATATTATAGTGTTTTAAAAACAGAAGGAAAAAATAATAATCCTGCCTCCTAAAACAAATACTTAAATTAAAAAATCTTTATTCTGGTAAGTTTCACTTTATGACTTTAGTAAAGGTCTCCCACATTGACCACAGAATGAGTATTTCTAAGCCTCAACAGTAAGAAAGAGCTCAAGATAATGGCCACCTCTTTGGGAGGCTGAATGTTCTGTTTATAGATGTTTTGTAACATTTCCCAAACATTACCAGCATGTTCCCAACTCAGGGATCTCCCTCCTGTACTCCTCCTTCAGCTGTCTATGGCCAGGAAGAGAAATCCTAATTCTATATGCAGAGTTTCAAAATTCTACTTCCTTCTTCCTAGATGTCTAAAAGAGCTAGGGTACCAAATTACCTTTTATCAATAGATCTGCCATCTTATAAATGAAGCACATTAGTCTAAAAATTCTGTAATTATAAAGTTGTAGGTATATAAAATGATGTTATTACTTTTATTAATGTAAATACACTAAAACAAAAATTTCCAGGTTGACTCCATCTTGTGAGAACTCCTGAAACAAAAGAGAAAACTAAAATGCACTGTACATAAAATATGCTCATGAAAATTTACCCTGAACACATACTTGTCGCTCTAGATCCTGAATTTTTTTGGCATCTGCTGCTTTATCTTTTAAGTGTGTCTTCTGCTGAATAGATGGATTCCCAGATTCAGTTTTCAGTTTCTCAATCTGCCAACAAATAAATAACATGTTAAGAAGCATATTTAAACATTAACAGAAAAGCTCCAGGAGGGAAGCATAGTGTTAGTTCATTCATTCATTTATAAATTCCTCAGCAAAATTTAGGGAATTAATTCCTCAAATTCTCTGGGGTCCTCCCAAGTTCTAGGTACTACCTAGATCTGGCAGGAGATATGGAGGGCAAACGAGACAAACTAGGTCCCTGCTCCCAAGATGCCTATGCTCTAGTAGAGGGAGAGAGTTTACAAACCAATAAATAAAGTAAATCAAAGGGGAAATCAAATAACTTCAGAGTGGTAAGGGCTAAGAAGAAAATAAAACAGACTGAAGGGATAGGAACAAAGAGCCAGAAGCTGAGAGATTGGCAGCTACATTAGGAAAGGGAGTCAGGAAAGGTCTTTTCTACAAAGTAGAAATCTGAGCCAAGAGGAACAAGGAGGAGGAGTGAGACACAGAAAGAAATGAGGCAGAGTATTCCAGGCAAAGTAAACAAATGGAACAAGTTCAGCATGTTCAAGAATCAGAGGAGCTCCGATGTGGCAGGAGAAGAGTGACTCGGGGGAGTGTGGTAACTGAGGATGCTGAAGAGGCAGGCACGGTTCGGACCCCATGGGGGTCTGACAGGTTGGGTAAGGAGCTTTTATTTATTCTTAGTCTAATCTAAAATGGACTATATATCTAGAAGCAAACCAGTGATCTTAATTAATAGTTCAGAGTAATGATGTAATGACAAAAGGTTATACAGAACTGATATTATAGACAACAGAATTTATCTAGAGAAAAAATACATTCTGAAATGATCTATTACCTCAAATTTGAGCTTCTCAATTTCCTCATTTGCTTCTCTAAGCCGAAGTGCATCTTTATCTAGAAGTTCCTGATTTTCAGCATACCACTGTAATCTTTTTTGCAGACGACTGATTTCTTGTTTATGTGTTTCTTCTAAAATTTTTATTTCATATAATTTTTCACCTATAAAATAAAGTAACTCAATAACCTGCTTGCTGTTCTCCAAAATATGAAAAGAAACTAAAAGATTTTAAATGAAAACCAATGCCCATCTAAGGACAGCATTATGAAAAAACAAGAAGCATTAAACAACTGATTTACACAACATAATGTCTAGCTTAATCTATTAGTCAAAGGAAAGAAGAGATTGTGTTTATAATCCAAATCATCAACTTTGTAGCAAAGCTGGCTATGTAGAAATTTTAAATAAATTGTTTTCCACTGACCTTTCAAAAATTATAAAAGTTGTTTCCATAGGAAAATAAATGTTGGATTTAAGAAATAATAAAAATGAAGAATGCCCATAATTATATTAAAAAATAACAATGGCAAACATTCAGGAGTGCTTATTACAATTTATTGTTATTTACAACAACAAACTTTTACAATGGGCACTGCTATTATTGTTATTACTCTATTTTACAGATAAGGAAAGCAAATGTCATTTTCTCACAAATAGATCAAAATGGATTTCTCAGCACATGTCTTACACTGAAGCTCATAATACTGCAGATGAAAGATCCTATCTTTTGCAAACCAGGGCTCCTCTGATCTAACTTTCTATCCCTGTGTCCTGCTATTCTAAGTCATGGGACATACTTGTGCTGCCTTTCTCTATACCTCCACTTTCAAATTTTACTATCCGTCAAGGCCCAGCTCAAATGCCACTCTGTCCCAAAACCCTCATTTGGTATCCCAATTCCTCTCATGTTTGTAATTTTTTTCTTACATTACAGTTTTCTGTTTTCTTATCTTACTCCCCTTGGTTTTGGTGGTACGGACCATGCCACATTTATCTATGTGTTCTTTATAAAACCCAGTGCACTATTATTTATTCACTTGGCAAACACTAAACAGCCTACGAAGTTTCAGACCCAGGGAAAAGAAGACAGGCCTTGCCCTCAAGAGGGTCACAGTCTAGGTAGGATGACAGACATGTGAACAACCAAACATAAATGCCATGAATCCAAAATCTTTTCTCTCCTCTTGCAATTATTCCTGTTAAACCCAATCAGATTCACACATCTTTTAATAACTAATTTTAAGAAAGATTTCTAAAATTATAATATACTTCAAGGAATAGCATTTTGATTTTACTATTCAATTTCTATTACTTTAAATTCAACATTAGAACAGTTATGATTACAAAGGTACACTATTTCAGTTCAGTGTTTTACCTGTGACATAAGCAATCTGATCTTTGGCTTGGTCCCTCTCTTTCTTCATTTTTTCCAAGTCTACTTCAAGAGCTTGTTTGTCTTGTTTCAGTCTTTTGATGTCTTCCAATAAACTGTTTTTTTCTTTCTTGATATTCAAAGAAATATAAAAGCAAGGTTTTTCTAACCACAATAAATTGTGGTATAGTCTTTCTTTCACCCAATCCATCATGAATACTGCTGCAAAATATTTTCTCAAAATTTTAGCTCTGATGTTATTACTACCACCTGCACCATCCCAGAATTTTGTAATGCCTTCCAATAGCCTATCTGAATCAGTTCTAATCATCTCAGCACTGCATTAAAGACCTTTTAATCTATTGTTCTAACTTCTTTCTTATGCTAACCATATTGAAGATCCACTAATTCTCTTTCTTGAATTACTGTAATAAGCTCTTAACAACTAGTATGTCTCCTCTACCTCTGACCCCTACAGTCTATTCTCACAGCAGCCATAGGGATTGTTGTAGTCAGTTAATGTCATTCTCTATCAAAAACTCTGCTGGCTGGGGGCAGTAGCTCACGCCTGTAATTCCAGCACTTTGGGAGGCTGAGGCAGGCAGATCACCTGAAATTAGGAGTTCGAGACAAGTCTGATGAACATGGTGAAACCCCGTCTCTATTAAAAATACAAAAATTAGCTCGGTGTGGTGGCATGCAACTGCAGTCCTAGCTACTCGGGAGACTGAGGCAGGAGAATGACTTGAACCTAGGAGGCAGAGGTTGCAATGAGCCGAGGTCACACCACTGCCATCCAGCCTGGGTGACAGAGTGAGACTCTATCTCAAAACACAGCTAAAGCAGTGTTAGAGGCAAATTTATAGCATCAAATGTCCACATTAGATACTAGGAAAGATCTAAAATCGACACCCTAACATCACACACACACACACCCAGAGAAGCAAAAGCAAACAAATTCAAAAGCTTGCAGAAGACAAGAAATAACTAAGATCAGAGCAGGACTGAAGAAGATAGACACACGAAAAACCCTTAAAAAAAAATCAGTGAATCCAGGAGCTGTTTTTTTTTTTGAAAAGATGAACAAAATAGATAGACCACTAGCCAGACTAATGAAGAAGAGAGAAGAATCAAATAGACACAAAAAAAAAATGATAAAGGAGATATCATCACTGTTCCCACCCAAATACAAACTACCATCACAGAATACTATAAACACCTGTACACAAATAAACTAGAAAATCTAAAAGAAATAGATAAATTCTTGGACCCATGCACCCTCCCAAGACTAAACCAGGAAGCAGTTGAATCCCTGAATAGACAAATAACAAGTTCTGAAATTGAGGCAGTAATTAATAGCCTACCAACCAAAAAAAACACCAGGACCAGACAGATTCACAGCCGAATTCTACCAGAGGTACAAAGAGGAGCTGGTACCATTCCATTTGGAATAAAACTATTCCAAACAACAGAAAAACACAGATTCCTCCCTAACTTATTTTATGAGACCAGCATCATCCTGATACCAAAACCTGGAAGAGACACAACAACAACAAAAAATTTTAGGCTAACATCCCTGATGAACATTGATGCAAAAATTCTAAAATAGAATACTGGCAAACTGAATCCAGTAGCACACCAAAAAGCTTATCCACCATGATCAAGTTGGCTTCATCCCTGAGATGCAAGGCTGGTTGAACATACACAAATCAATAAACATAATCACATAAACAGAACCAATGACAAAAACCACATGATTATCTTAATAAATGCTGAGAATGCCTTCAACAAAACTCAACACCACTTCATGGTAAAAACACTTGATAAACTAGGAATTGATGGAACATAACTCAAAATAATAAGAGCTATCTATGACAAACCCATAGCCAATATCATACTGAACGAGCAAAAGCTGGAAGCATTCCCTTTGAAAACCAGCAAAAGACAAGAATGCCGTCTCTTGCTACGCCTATGGAACATAGCATAGGAAGTTCTGGTGAGAGTGATCAGGGAAGAGAAAGAAATAAAGAAATAGGAAGAGAGGAAGTCAAATTGTCTCTGTTTCTGGATGACATAATTGTGTATTTAGAAAACCCCATCAACTCAGCCCAAAAAATCCTTAAGCTGATAAGTAACTTCAGCAAAGTCTCAGATACAAAATCAATGTGCAAAAATCACGAGCATTCCTATATACCAATAACAGACAAGCAGAAAGCCAAATCATGAGTGAACTCCCATTTACAATTGCTACAAAGAGAAAAAAATAACTAAGAATACAAATTACAAGGGATGTGAAGGACCTCTTCTGTGGGGTTCGTTCCCTAGTGAGGTCCCTCGGAATTGGGCCTCGCCATACGGTGAGCTTGAGCCCGGACACAGTTTCCCATTGGAGGCAGTCGAGCTATGGGAAAGCCGGAACTGCAATCAAAGGATATATGAAAATAACTTTACTAAGACAATGATGTGATGCCTATATGGTCTGAGGAGACACTGTGTCTGTTCTCTGTTTTGCTAAGAAAGAGGTGTTTAATTGTATTAAAAAGCTATTTTCTGTTCCTGTTTTTTATGACTTTGTTTACCCACTATTGTGAGGTCCTATGCTTGTTCTTGTGACTGCCTTTTACTAAGATAATAGGTTTACTGCCTCTCTGGTGCCTTGTATAGATCATTAACATTTTAACTATAGGTCTCCCCTCCCGGATAATGACAACCATCTGCATGTCTTTAGGGTACCTGATGGTGTTTCTGGTTTTGCCATTTTTCTTATCTGCTACCTGAGCTTGTATCCCGAGAACTTTCTGTTCCCTTTCATGTATAAGACAATGGAATTTGCTTCTGTAATTACCATGGTATTTGTTTCTGTAATTACTATAGGCAAAAAATATATATGCTAACCATGTGCAAAATAAAGTTGCTGTTTAAGCATTGCTGTTCAAGTATTGCTTATTCAGCCCTCCAGACCCCGCTTTCTGTCTACCTGTTCTTCCGCGCACTCCCCTATTCAGGTTGGGACCCTCTTGCTGGCCAAGAGTCCCCGGCAGACATGCCGGCCTCTCGGGAACCCAGACTCTTCAAGGATCACTGCTCAAGGAAATAAGAGAGAACACAAACAAATGGAAAAACATTCCATGCTCATGGATAGGAAGAATCCTTATTATGAAAATGGCCATACTGTCCAAAGCAATTTACAGATTCAATGCTATTCCCAACAAGCTACCATTGACTTTCTTCGCAGAACCAGAAAAAACTACTTTAAATTTTATATGGAACTAAAAAAGAGCCCATATAGCTAAGACAATCCTAAGCAAAAATAATAAATCTGGAAGCATCATGCTACCTGACTTCAAACTATACTATAAGCCTATGATAACTAAAACAGCATGGTATTGGTACCAAAATAGACATATAGACCAATGGAACAGAACAGAGGCCTCAGAAATACCACCACATATCTATAACCACCTGATTTTTGACAAAACTGACAAAAACAAGCAATGGAGAAATAATTTTCTATTTAATAAATGGTGCTGGGAAAACTGGCTAGCCCTATGCAGAAAACAGAAACTGGACCCCTTCCTTACACCTCATATAAAAATTAACTCAAGATGGATTAAAGACTTAAACATAAGACCTGAAAACCATGAAAACCCTAGAAGAAAACCTAGGCAATATCATTCAGGACACAGGCATGAGCAAAGACTTCATGATTAAAACACCAAAAGCAATGGCTACAAAAGCCAAAATATACAAATAGGATCTAATGAAACTAAAGAGCTTCTGCTCAGCAAAAGAAACACTATCATCAGAGTGAAAAGGCAACCTACAGAATGGGAGAACATTTCTGCAATCTATCCGTCTGACAAAGGGCTAATATCCAGAATCTATAAGGAACATAAACAAATTAAAAAAAAAAAAAAAACCAACCACCCTATCAAAAAGTAGGTGAAGGATATGGACAGACTCCTCTCAAAAGAAGAGATTTACGCAGCCAACAAACATATGAAATAAAGCTCAGCATCACTGGTCATTAGAGAAATGCAAATAAAAACCACAATGAGATACCATCTCATGCCATTAGAATGGCAATCATTAAAAAGTCTGGAAACAACAGATGCTGGTGAGATATAGAGAAATAGGAATGTTTTTACACTGTTAGTGAGAATGCAAATTAGTTCAACCATCGTGCAGGACTGCAGTAATTCCCCAAGGATCTAGAACTAGAAATACCACTTGACCCACCAAGCCCATTACTGGGTATATACCCAAAGAATTATAAATCATTCTACTACAAAGACACATGCACATGTATGTTTATTGCAGCACTGTAGCACTGTTTACAATAGCAAAGACTTGGAATCAACCCAAATGCCCATCAATGATAGATTGGAAAGAGGAAATGTTGCACGTATACACCACGGAATACTATGCAGCCATAAAAATGAATGAGTTCATGCCCTTTGCTGGGACATGGATGAAGCTGGAAATCATCATCCTCAACAAACTAACACAAGAATAGAAAACCAAACACTGCATGTTCTCACTCATGAGTGAGAGCTGATCAGTGAGAATGCCTGGACACAAGGAGGGGAGCATCACACTTGGGGGCCTGTTGGGGCTCGGGGAACAAGGGGAGGAGGAACATTAGGACAAATATCTAATGCATGTGGGACTTAAAACCTACATGACATGTTGATAGGTGCAGCAAACCACCATGACACATGTATACCTATGGAACAAATCTGCACATTCAGCACATGTATCCCAAAACTTAAAGCAAAACAAAACAAGACAAAACAAAACTCTGCTGGCTGGGGGTTAACCCAAAGTCCTTACCATGACTTTTAGTGTCATATAACCCAGCCTTACCCATGACTGATCACCTATAAATCCCCGCCTATTTCACTCTAGCCCAAGACCTCCTTGCTGTTCTTTGAACACTCCTACCTCAATGGGTCTGCACTGTCTCTTCTGTTTGCATGCTCTGGGCCCAGACAGCCAGGGAGTTTCTTCTTTCACTTCATCAGGATTTCTGCTCACCCTTCAGTGTCATATAACACAGCTTTACCCATGACTGATCACCTCTTCTATAAATCCCTACCCATTTCATTCTAGCCCAAGACCTCCTTGCTGTTCTTTGAACACTCCTACCTCAATGGGTCTGCACTGTCTCTTCTGTTTGTAGTGCTCTGGGGCCCAGATAGCCAGGGAGTTTCGTCCTTCACTTTATCATGATTTCCGCTTACACGAAGCCCCAGAAGGCTTTCCTGACCACCCTATCTAAAATAGCAAGCCCCATCCTGGCCCCCAAGCACACAGTTTCATTTTTTTCTCACAGCACTTACCACCACCTGACATATTGTCTATTTACATGAAAGCAGGATTTCATTTTGCCAAACTTTGTATCATAAATGTTTAAAAAATGCTTGAGACATCAAAAAATAAAAATGAAATTCTCATTATGCACTACATTCCATACTACTCTCGATAGTTCCAAGTGTTGTGTCCCATTCTTCTGTTTGTGAAAAATCATACTATCTTTCAAAGCTCAGTTCAAATTAAGCTAAGCTATTCCTGATCATCCTTTCTTCTGTCTCCCACAAACTTCAGTTGTACCTCTGGTATAGCATTTACTACTGTTTCATATGACAGGGATTCATGTATACGCAACCTCTTCTCTTTATTAGGTGGAAGGCTCTATGGGGACCAAGACTGATTTATACTACCTATTTACTTTATGGCAATAAGTGCATGACATGTACTAGATAAATGCACACTGACCTGAACTTATGAAACTACTGCACTTAACAGCAGTCAACTTGGTATTTAAGCTTCGAAATGACAAGTTCTTACAAATTCTGCTGTACAATTTAAATATAAAATTCAGTCTTAGAAAATAAGAGCATCTGTAAAGCATTGTATAATCTTAGTTTCTAGCTGCACCACAGATTTAACTGCATGAATTCATGGTTTAATCTTCTGTAGATGTCCTTTCAGAAGAGCACTGAAACTAACACTGATCTAAAAGTTGCTGAATGCTCTTTCTGCAAAAACTTTTTGCTTAATTAGTTCAATCAATTTAGAAATATTCTCTATCAGTGTCTACTTCATGGAATTACAGAATTTTAGAATTCAAAGAACTGTAAACATCTTGAGTTCAATCATGCAATCAATGCTTAAATGGATGTCCACTCTAGGCTTGCATATTTCCAGGGACAGAAAATGCCCACCTTCAAGAAAGCCAAGTATGCCCCATGTTAAACCTGTGGGCCAGAGGTTTTTGGCTGGCAAGTACTTTTACTCTCTCCTAAGTTACTATGCAGACATTCAGAGAGGCCTCTGCCACTTTTGTCTTTACCTACTTATGCTTCAAAGGCTTCTGGAAGGTAACAAACTCAGGGCTTTTGCCTTTGCTCTTCCCCCGGTTTGAAGTCTCAATCTTTGCACAGCTGACTGTTCCTCTTGTTCAGCTCTCAACTCAAACATCTCTTTCTCAGAGAGAGCTTTCCTGTCAACACTGTTAAATGCTGCCTTACCTCTAACTCATCATCCATTATTCTATATTTTCATTTTCTTCAAAGCACCTCTATCTGTAATTATTTGTGTATCCATGGTCTGTCTTCTTCTCTAGAACATATGTTTCTGGTGAGCAAAATCTGTGTCCGTCTTATTTACCTACTGTATTTCCAATGCTTGGATGAGTGCCTGGTGCATGGCAGGTGTTCAATAAAGGCTGTCTGAATAAATGAGGTGAAGTCAGCCCCATTCTCCTCCCAACCCTGGGACACTAAAGGAAAGGGGCTCAGGAATTTACCTTTTATTACACTTCCACTCATACTTTAAAACCAACTGACATTTTAAGAATATACCAATTGGTACTAATTTTTAAGGTATAAAGTAGACTATACACAAATACACTTGACATGATTATTTTGTAGATTTGTCCCAGTATAATTTTTGCTCTAAAACTATTTACGAATACCAAAGTAAATGAAAATAAAGGTATGTTTACATTCTATCTTGCAGTATGGGCACAAAAACATTCCCAAATAATTTTTACTATTATCTTAAACTAACATGTTTTTTCCCCCCAATTTCTTTTAGGCTTCCCCTGACTTTGGTAGCTTCCTCATGATGGTAACAGATGTGGATTTTTACTCACTTATGTTGAGTGGGACTTACTATGCTTCCTAAATTTGAGAATTTATTTTTTATCACTTCTAGAGAATCTTCAGCCATTATCAATTAAAAATATTTAAATAGGCCGGGCGCGGTGGCTCACGCCTGTAATCTCAGCACTTTGGGAGGCTGAGGCGGGCGGATCACAAGGTCAAGAGATGGAGACCATCCTGGCCAACACGGTGAAACCCTGTCTCTAATAAAAATACAAACATTAGCTGGGCATGGTGGCATATGCCTGTAGTCCCAGCTACTCGGAGGCTGAGGCAGAAGAACTGCTTGAACGCGGGAGGTGGAGGTTGCAGTGAGCCGAGATTGTGCCACTGCACTCCAGCCTGTCACCTGGTGACACAGTGAGACTCTGTCTCAAAAAAAAAAAAAAAAAAAAAAAAAATTGAATATGCATTAGGGCATCTCATATTTCTTAATATTTCTGATACTTTACATTTCTCTATTTTTCTGTGTTTCACTCTGAGTTCCCTTAAATTGCTTCTGTCAGTGTTTGTTAGTTGTTTATGATCACCTATTTAATTCTACTTCTTAATTCCGGCATTATATTTCATTCCCACAACTCTGTTTAATGTTCTTTTGAATTTGCTTGCCCTGTTTTGTTCTTTTCACATACTTTCTCATTTATTTAGTATATTTAAGCATTTTAAGTCTATTTATTTTATAGTCTCTATTCAATAATTCTATTGGGGTTCTAATCTGCTGTAAAGCAACCCATGCCTGTTGATGGTGGGCTGTTTCTCTAGATTTTGTAATTTTGTATTGTGAGCAGATCATCAGCTGGATTTTATCTGTGGGAATATTGTGTGGGCTGGGTTAAAAGGTGTATACCTCTAAGAATTGTTTTGCATTTGTTTCTTCTAAATCTGCCAGAGGTTATCACTGACTCAGAACTACTGTTTATGTTATTTTTTTTAGTTTGAGCACTGCAAGGTAGTGTCAATTCAAATACTAAACACAAATGTGGCAGAAAAGGTAATACTTACATTGAACAACCAGTAAAGTATGTGCAGAGGAGACTTTTTTCCTCTCCCCACCAAGAGACCAAGTTAAGACAGAAAAGCTTATTGACATCTCAGCTTCTTTTTTCCTAATCCACTATTTTAGTGAAAGATGTGGTCCATTAAGGGTATCCCATCTACACTTTGCTGTTAAAGTTCAGGCTGCAGGCTGGGCGCAGTGGCTCACGCCTGTAATCTCAGCACTCTGGGAAGCCTAGGCGAGCAGATCACCTGAGATCAGGAGTTCAAGACCAGCCTGACCATGATGGAGAAACCCCGTTTCTACAAAAATACAATATTAGCCAGGTGTGGTGGTGGATGCTTGTAATCCCAGCTACGCGGGAGGCTGAGGCAGGACAATCTCTTCAACCCGGGAGGCAGAGGTTGCGTTAAGCTGAGATCGCAACATTGCACTCCAGCCTGGCCAACAAAAGTGAAACTCCGTCTCAAAAAACAAAAAACAAACAAACAAAAAAAAACCCAAGACAAACAAACAAGCAAAAAAGCTCAGGCCTCCTGGTTATTAAACTTACTGCTGTTTTTTTATCCCTCCTTTATTTTGGCTCCTAAAGATTTCCTTTACTTTCTTGAGAGCATGGTATCTACTTACAAGATATTTATTATTTTTTTCCAGTATCTTTTGGTGGTGTTAGTGGTAGTTTTCAAATTTTCTATCATTAAAATATGTTCAAAACAGAACTTTTAAAAGGTAAAAACAATAGCCTTTGGAACTAATGCTAATGCTATGCTTGAAACCTTACTTTGTTCCCCCAAGCCTTCATAAAATATGGTAATATTAATTTGTTTTAGCTTGCTAATTTTTGAGGCCCACTGATGGGGGGTAGCGGTCATCCAATCACATTCACCTTTTTACTCATCTTCCTAGCTACATACACATGCATCTAGAGGAAGTTCCCTATAAAGGATTCATATGTAAAGCTGCATTTTATTTACTACAAAACTCTATTGAACATTTACTATGGTACGTTTCTATTTCTATATAACCTTACTTTGTGTGGTAAATTTCTTATTAAAAAGTAACTGAAATTTTTCTAATTTATATAGTCATTGAAATAGACTGGGAGGGCTTTTTAATTTAGTGCTACGATTCTCAAAGGGAGGGGTGGGAAGAAGTAACTGTCACCTACAGGCCATGTTTGGAAATGTGGCAGAGTGGTCTTAACTTTTACAATGACTGGTGGGTATTATGAACACAGTTCTTGGGATAGTAAAAATCATGCAGTGTATGAATTAATTCTGCTTAAAATAGAACTATCCTGCCCTAAATTCCCAGACTTCTCCTATTGCTAAATACTGCTTTAGAAAACTCTAGGCCATATTTTTTATAATACAATTTAATAAACATAAAAAATTATGAAGCAGCATTGCATTTCAACTTTATGTTAAGTATGTGGGATATAAATACTTGTAATCTCTGCTCTCTAGAAGGGCACAGTCTACTTCAGAAGACAGGTAGAAAGCTACTAACTTTTAAAGGTAAATAATTATCTCCAAATTACACTATTTAGGCTGCATGCTTTTGAATAAGGAATTTGTTTGAAATAAGGTATATATGTCCTAAATAAAATCATGCCTCTGATACAGCTTCATGATAAATAAGCCTGATGAAATGTGATAAACGCCTGATGAGAGCCTGAATCATAAAGACAATGACATCTAAAACCAGTATTATATTGTTTCCTCTATACTTAAGTCATGTGTATACTACATGCTAATCTAAGATATTTCTCCCTGATTTTTAAATGGTATGAAATTTATAGTTTTTATAAATTAACATGGGGATTTTTATAAAAAGACCTTTATTATCCCTAATATTAAAATCCTTATGCAACTTACCTGTGCCATCCGTAGTTCTGCTAACAGATCTGTAAAATTCTGGTTTCTGGTGGGCTCTGAATCTTCAACTACTTGAGACAGAAAACGACTTTTGTGCATCTGTTCTCTGATTTATTTTGAAAATAAAAAGTTGTTTTTCTTTCTTACCAGGTATTCCTTTCAGCAGAAAATATTCGATTCTTAAAAATTAAAAACTAACATACATTGAAACTATATGCATAAATGAAGGTAAAATTTTTATTTAATCTACAGGTTAACATACTAATATACTAAAAGAGAAATATACTTTAAGGGAAATGTTTATATTTATTCTAAAAGAACTGAAACCTAAGATTATTGGTTTATTTATAATATAAAAATATTTCTTCCCAATTCTCAAAGAAAAAAAATTAATGGCCCACAAAGATGTGCTGGATTTTTCCTTTGGGGTTGTTAATATACTCCTTGTCATATTGTTCTAGAATCTTCTCTGAGAGTTGCCAGTCTTATACATGGAAACAAACAAAACCAAACACAGCCTAATATCTGGACCTTAGATTCAATTTTCCTGTTATTCCAGAGATATTATACAAGAAGTTTCAGATTCCATACAAGATTATCTAACCCTAATGTACTAAAGAAACAATTTATTTCATTCTGAAAGCTAATTTAGAGCTTCAGTTTTGGATCCTGGGATAGATCTTTTAGAAGCTGATTAATGTAAGATATTTTAAAATAACTTTACTGAAGCATCTGGGAAAACAAAGCAGAAGTAAATGTATTCATGCATTACAACTGTGCAGATTATCACACGTGGCCTGGGGTTACATTTACCAACCGACCAGAAGAGGTTATATATTCATACATATTGCTTCTCTCTCTCTCTATATATATACAGTATATATATACACACAGACAAAGACACACACACACCCCATACACAGGTGTGTGTGTATATATATAGTGTATATCTACAGAGAGGCAATATGTACATATATATTGCCTCTCACAATTGTGTGTGTGTATATATATATGTACATATACACACACAATGGTGCCCTCTGCTTGGTAACCTGTGCAGCTGCTGGCTTTGTCTGCTACCAAGTGTGCCTTTTTCTATTTTGCATGAAAGATTAGTATGAGCTATTTTTAGCAGCCCTGCCTCTCAGGACCCTAGGTTATATAACCAAAAAAAAAGGGGGAGAAGTGGCTGGGCATGGTGGCTCTTTGGGAGGCTGAGGCAGGCGGATCACCTGAAGTCAGGAGTTTAAGACCAGCCTGGCCAACATGGTGAAACCCTGTATCTACTAAAAATATAAAAATTAGCCAGGTGTGGTGGCACACACCTGTAGTCCCAGCTACTGGGGAAGCTGAGCAGGAGAATCACTTGAACCAGGGAGGCGGAGGTTGCAATGAGCCGAGATTGCGCCACTGCACTCCAGCCTGGGCGACACAGTGAGACTCTGTCTCAAAAAAGAAAGGGGAGAAGTATATAAATAAATTTGGTTAACATTCATGATATTCATGGGTCAAAGAAATTTCTGGTATAACAGTCCTTTCTGAGCAATTAGGTGTTTATATAAAAGGATATACAAATGTGGTCATCTTCTAAAAGAAGACGGTATCCCAGCTTGTCCATGTTCTTTTCACTTAATATGTTAAAGTTGGAAGCAGTAATATCCAAAAGACCTTATAGTCTCAAATATGATTCCTAATTAGGTGCTGGTGCTCCATTATCCTGCTGTGATGAGTGCTGGATGAAAAGAACTCACAAGCGCTCCCTTAAACAGCAGCCCCTGTCCCCCGGCATAAAGGGCAGCCCCCTACTCCCTTCCACGGTATACTCCAGCCAGTGACTGAGGCTGCCTCTGTGCCTCAAGCAGGGGACAACTCGGGTACAATCTATTCTCCAGAGCTTCTTGGTGGGAGGAGAATAAGGCCAGTCTCCAGCTTAGATCATTACCTGCCCTCCCGCTACCTCCCTGATCCTGCTTCCCCTGCTCCCTTCTCTTGAACGTTAGCCTTCAGTGTATCATCTCCACAAGGACCTCCACCATCTCAGGCTCTGCTTCTATGGAACTTGACCTAAGATCATAAGTGATACTGTATGACCCATTTTCCTATTATTAATCACATGGTTCCTTGGGAAATGGTTAATTATCTCATTCTTAATGACTAATGAAGAGGAATACTGTATATTCAATTGTCTGAAACTGATGTTTAAATCAGTTACGAACATAAATTCATATAAATTCAAATATGAATATGCTGAAAATACTATAAAGTATGTGCTAGCCATCTAACATCAAAAGAAAAATCCACTGAATATTAAATTTATAAACTGGAAATGAGTGTACAAATAAAAATTTTACTATATCTAAGTAAAAATAAATGTATCATTAACATAATAAGAACATGCTTAGACATAGTCTAAGTATATTTGATTTTAAGAACTTCAAAATGACTTACTTTAAGGAAGCTACCTCGCTGAATAAACTCTGATTTTCCTTAAACATTCGCTCCTCATTTTTCTTGTTTTGTTCTTGGAGATCTTTTACTTGGTTATATAATCGTTCATTTTCCTTTTTAAAAACAGAAAATTGCTAGTTAAAAGTCATTAGTACTTACATAATATATGTGCTCATAATACAGTAATCCTTTAAACTGCCTTTTAAGTTTCTTTAGTTTTTCAGTATGTAAAATCTTTCTTAAACTTTTTATATTGTCTCAGAAGAAAACTTGTGTCTAAAAACAGTTCTTTCCAGAATGTTTAAAATGCCTACTTGAAAAATTAATTTGCAAAAATTCCCAAAGCCAAAGGGCCTAAGTTTAGTTTAATGTACTGCATTTCATAAGTGTTAAGTGGGAGAGTGGCTGAAGAAATCACCACATCCTGACTGTGTGGACCCTGGTGGAAAGACCCAGTGAAACCCTTTACATTATTTCTGTTTCTGGTCCGAGAGAGGAAAAAAAAATTACTCCTGGAGGAAGATTCTGGAAGTCTGGCTTCTAGTGATGAGGCAATCAGATGTACTTAGGGGTGTTCATGCTTGTATCTGACACTGATCTTAACCAGGGAGTTAAAGAACAGTGTTTCTGAAAGTTGTCAGGACAAGGCAGGGCAGAGGACAGATCCCGTACACCACAGGCTTGAGCTAAAGAGTGACTCAACTAGTTGAGATCAGAGGGAGAACAGAAGGTGCCAATCTGTACTTAGATGCCCTCCCTGGCTCTTTAACCTCTTTAAAATTAAAAATCAGATGCAAATCAAAGGCTTTTGACAATCTAATACAAACTATAGACTGTTTCACCATGTCTGGAAGTGTGCATGGTAGACAGTCTGTGCTTAAATACATGCAGAATTAATGAACATCCTCTACTATTTAGACACATAAATTTTGTGTTGCCTTTGTTGGAGGGGTTGGTTGGCACATTTACAGTCTGTTAAATTTTCTTTAAAACCCCGTATTTTAATGGCAAGATCAAACTGGCAGAAGAGTTTGAATGGTTCCCAGTAACTGAGGGCAGTGTGTCCTGCAAAATCATTCCAGTTCAGTTACAGCGAACATTGTAATCATTGATGTGGCAATGGTTTTGCTGATGTCCCTGGGTGATAATGCATGTTACTAAGGCTCAAGGTTCAAGTTATAGTTGTCAAAAGAGAAGAATGTAATGAAAGACAAGAAGGGAGATAAGTAAGAAAAAAAGGGCATGGGAGGCAGGGAACAAAGATAAAGTCTTATGATGAAGATCACTAAACCTATCCTGGCTGTCAGGCTAGCAACACCAAGATGCCATCACACATTGCAAACATCTGCCTCTGTAGGACACAGAGATCTTCTTGCATTAAATTCAAAATTTTTTCACCCTCAGGGCAATAGCAATTAATTTCAGATTCATATTTCTGAATATAATAACAAAATCCATCAATATTATCTACTGAAGAGCATTACAGAAAACTAAGATAGGACAGTTTCTAAGAAATTGGCTATTAAAAATAGTAACAGGTAACACTCATTGATTGACTGTTGTGTGCCACACTAAGAGTATAGAGATGCTTCCCAACTTCTTGCCCCTCAAATGGCTATATCCCAATAAGCCCAAAGTAAGTAAAAAATGTCCTAAGTTGAAAATGCACTTAATACCCTGATGACCCCATTGTAAAGTAGAAAAATAGTAAGTAAAACTTATGATAAGGATGCATTCTGATAAGCCCATCATAAAAGTTAAAACTTTGTTAAGTCAAACTACTAGAAGTTGGGGATCCTCTATATTATTACCCCCATTTCACAGATGAAGCAACTGGATTAGAAAGGTAAAGAGATACCCAAGGCACACAGCAAGTGGTAGAGCTAATACTCGAAACCAAATTTTTCTAACCCAGAACCCATGCTTTTAACGTTTAATTCTGCTCATAAGAAATATATAGTCAAATTATTACTCTCTCGTATTTGCCAGATTTCCCATTATCTGTTAAATAAGCATAGAAATATTTTAATATGCCTTATTTTTTTTTTGAGATGGAGTCTCACTATGTCACCCAGGCTGGACTGCAGTGATGCGAACTCAGCTTACTGCAACCTCTGCCTTCTAGGTTCAAGTGATTCTCCTGCCTCAGCCTCCTGAGTAGCTGGGATGACAGGCGTGCTCCACCATGCCCAGGTAATTTTTTAATTTTTATTTGTAGTAGAGATGGGATTTCACCATGTTGGCCAGGCTCGTGTTGAACTCCTGACCTCAGGTGATCTGCCTGCCACATCCTCCCAAAGTGCTGGGATTATAGGCATGAGCCACCACACCTGGCCTGGCTTATTTTTATAAATAAAAGACCAAGAGTAAATTTGCCATGTGCTTAAGAAATTGCCATACCTGTTGATATCCTTGAAGAAGTGTCTCTTGTTCTTGAATTTCTTTTTGGATTTGCTTCAATTTTTCTCCAGTGACAGGATCGGCTGCTTCTCCGAAATGTAACCACCTTTGTTTTTTGTTTATTTCTTCAAAGCTGTTTAACTTTGATAAAATGCAAAACTTGTTTTATTTGGGGAAGGAAATAACATGAGAAGTGAGAAAGAATAATAGAAAACCTATTTAGAGCCAAAGCTGTTTTATAATATTGAAAACACTGGAATGTGACATAACTACAGTTCAATCTGCAAACTGCTGTTTTGTGCTGATGGTTTTGGGTGAGTGAAGTAACTCACAAATGCTATACAGTGTCATTCTCTGGGTCTATACCTTCTATAGCAGTTCTTGCTCAAACTTTGATTTCGTTGAAGGTGAGAATGAACTAACTGATTTTTTTTTTTTAAAAAGGACTGCTAACAGAAGAAAAGCATCAAAATGAGCCAATTTAAATTTAATTTTCTCCCCGAAGCTTCAAAACTTAGGTTCTCATGTAAGGAATCACTCTTGGAACCATGTCTGTATTTTTATACAGCAAATATATTACGTCAAACACCTCTAGTAACCAAGGATGACAGTGTATTTAGCAGGTAGTACAGGTTTTTTCTTTTTTTAAATAGATATAAAGAAAAACAGAACAATGTGTCTAGTACCTTGGCTTGAAGAATATAATTATCTTGATTCAATTTGAAGAGTTCTTTTTCCTGTTGTTTCTTTAGTTCTTCCATCTTATTTTCTAGTTCTTTCTCTTTTTCTGAGAATGTGACTTTAATTTGCTCAATTAGGGCTTGTGCACCCCTCCACTTTTCCTCTGCTTCATGTACTCTGTTAAACATAAGTAATTCCTTCTCCTTGTTCTCACCATGGTATCCTATGGAATCCTTTCAAGAAGAAGTATTACTTCATTATAGTAGACTTATGTATAAGATTTGAACACAGGTGGTTAAAAAAAAAAGGAATAAAAAGGACATGGTTAATAATGTTCTATTATATAAGAAAATCAATTAACTTCAGTAAGAGTGATTACAGTACCACTTGAAGGAAAAGACATTTCAAATGCTTATTATATTATTTATAATTTAGTTTAAATATTATTTTGAACATAAAAACATTATGATTATTAATTTTGAATTTAATACTTACAGTATGAAGTTGAATACAGAAATCAGTTTCTGTGGGATTTTCAAACTTCTGAGGAGTAGCCAGGCAACTTTCAGTTTTGGTAGCTGGTTTATCCAAAGCTGCAGGCTTGATGAGTTTTGTTCCAGATAAGATTTCTAAATGTTATAAACAATTATAAATGCACCACAAATGTAAAGTTAAATGTTTACTCATCAATTGTGTCCAATAACTACAAATATAATGGAAACAATAAAATGAGGATCTCAAAATAGGCTGATGGACTACACTATAATACAGCTGTTTCACTGTTTCACTATGATAACTGATGGCATTCAGAACAACTGCCACCCCATAATCAACGTTCTCCTAAATTTGACAGATAGCCAATTAACCCAAGCTCATGTCAAATGAAGCTAAATAAATGTGAGAATGTAAATAAGGATAACTTTCAGAGTTTATTACTTTTAATATTACCATAAATTCTTCTGTTAGATGTTCATAGCAATAATCAAAATTTCTAAATGACAAATCAAGGAGCAGCTGATAACTTTATGCAACATTTTGATGCAGATTAAGTGTGCTTTCAGACCACATTTTTAATAAACAATGTATATCACGATATTATAGTATCAATGGAATAATAGAAATTTCACAGAGGATTTCATAGCTGTTAATCTAAATCTGATTTTAAAAGATTAATACTACTATAAAAACCTGGCAATATATATTATATTAGAAAAAACTGTATTAATATATATTCTGTTCCAACTTTCAGCTTTTAAGGTAATCTGTGATGTCTTAAATAAATAATTCTACACATTATTCTATATATTATTCAGTTAATAACAAACAGTGTTTAAGAAGAATACCTAGAAGGGATCCTAAGCTCTATATTCAAATGCTACAGGCCCTGAGTTGAAAGTTCAATAAACATTATCTGATTGCTTTAGAGATAAATTGAGAACTTCAAAATTGACATATTTAAAATATTTTATTCAAGATGCTAACATTTTAAATGTAGAGTTTATTTTTTAAGTACAAATGTTATACATGCTTATTAAAGATTTGGAAAATATAGAATAGTCAAAAGAAAAAACAAATTACCAACAATCCCTCATCAAAAGATTTCATTTCGATTATTTTTCCAGGTTATGTGAAGGTTTTTCTTACAGCGTTATAATCATATTTAATTAGATGGATGTAAGTTTTCTGGAGAAATTTCTAACAGTGTTCATGAAGAGACTGTTTTCAGTCACTGTAGCAAGAGGCTTTTAAACCTTCCAAATCATTGGAGTTAAATGAATGGGGTGTGATCTGCTAGCACATGATTCTCCTAAGGATGAGGCAGCTAGTACAGGTGGAACATCCCAGATTAGAAACTCCAAAATCTGAACTGCTCTAAAATCTGTAATTTTTTGAGTGTTGATATGACACTCATAGAAAAATGCTTATAGGAATGTTTAAGATTTTGGATTTTTGGATTGGAGATGCTTAACTGGTAAATATAAGACAAATATTCCAAAATCCCAGGAAATCTGAAATTTGAAACACTTCTGGTCCCAGGCATTTTGGATATGTAATACTCAACCTATCACATGTTCTTGTTCATAGTTGTAGTATGCCTGTCCTTTTATACCAGAATTCTCCCTTCTTGAATTCTTAATTTTGAATTATCTCTCAGTGGATTAAAGTATCAAGTAATTACTTTAAATAATGGCACATGAACAGTATTTTCTCCTTTTACACATGAAAGAACATTTGCTTGACTATGAAATTTAAACAGGAGAACACTGCAGAATTTGGAACCCATGAAACTTTCTTGAAATAGCAATGCATTAAGAAAAATCAGTCATGGCTCACGCCTGTAATCCCAGCACTTTGGGAGGCTGAGGTTGGCAGATCACGAGGTCAAGAGATCGAGACCATCCTGGCCAACGTGGTGAAACCCCATCTCTACTAAAAACACAAAAAAATTAGCTGGGTGTGGTGGTGCATGCCTGTAGTCCCAGCTACTAGGGAGGCTGAGGCAGAATTGCTTGTAGTTGGGAGGCGGAAGTTGCAGTGAGCCGAGGTCGCACCACTGCACTCCAGCCTTGCGCCTGGTGACGGAGTGAGACACTGTCTCAAAAAAAATAAATAAATAAAATAAAAATAAAAATCAGCTGGGCATGGTGGCACACGCCTGTAGTCCCTACTACTCGGGAGGCTGAGACAGGAGAATAGCTTAAACCCGGGAAGCAGAGGTTGTAGTCAGCCGACATCTCGCTACTGCGCTCCAGCCTGGCTCCTGGCAACGGAGCAAGACTCTCTCTCCAAAAAAAAGAAAAATCAGTCAAAAAAAGAAAAACCAATCAAAATAATTCCAGAATAGAGAAACTATGTCCAAGAGACAGGTGAAAAGCATTCAGTCTCTTTAATAATCAAAACCAAGAACTAAATCCAAAAGCTGAGGGATATTAAGGTTGTAGGAGAGAATATACTAAATATATCTTAGGGACTAGGGGAGGAATAGCAGGGGGTGGGGGGATTGGGGAGGGAGAATTAGGAGAAATACCTAACATAGATGATGGGGCGATGGATGCAGCAAACCACTACCATGGCACATGTATACCTATGTAACAAACTTGCACGTTCTGCACATGTAACCCAGAACTTAAAGTATATAAACAGAAGTAAAAATAAAATAAAAATGAATAGGAGACGTGTAAGTAGTGGATATAATATACTTTATATTCCACAGAAGGGAAGAAATAGATTGCTAATGTCTAAAATTGAAAAATGCGGTAAAGAAACAACACTACAGTTACAGCAACCTTTGAGTGTTTTTCATAATCTCTTTCCTTAAAGGGATCTTTTCAGATATACGATTTCTTAGGATGAAATTTCTTTTTCTTCTTACAGATATAAGTAAACTTAGATCTAATAATCTATTTTTAAAAAACCTGTAAAGTGTGATCTCATTCTTTTAAATAATTTTGTCCATTTATACATGTCTGCCTCTCTCCTTCCATCCATTCATTCGCATTTCCGTTATATAAATATATACATAGCGAGATCCATGGAATCTGCTCACCTATCATAACACCAGTTATTTCTGGCTAAATTACTGCTTTCTTCTTTTACTTTTCTGTATTTTTGAATTTTAAATAATAAGCAAGTGTTCCTTTCATGACAAAAAAAAATATTTAGTCTAAAAATAAGAACACAAGTTAGAGCCAAAGAAAATTAATCAAAACTAAAAAGGAAAACAACCACACGGCTAGCACTGCTAAGTGCCAACCTTCTTTTCCTTCCTATTAACAAAGATCTAATTCTCCCCTGGGCAGATGTACTATGGCAGTACATAAACATACTCAACCCCCTGAACTACCTGCAACTGATGGCCACAAAATCAAAGGTCATTAAGATGGATGCAAAAACTTTCCTGATTAGGAAGTTGATGATTTAGCAAGCATCTATCTTTTACCTTTCACCGTATGTAATGCACAGGGTCTGGAGGTGGAGTAGCTATTGTGACAATGAAGACAGAAGTCACATACTAAGGATTTTGTATCAGGAAAGAAAAAAGAATCTGGTTCTTTGCACAGCTTTCCAGCCATGAACTGCCTATCTCTGGACTCTGATACATATGAGAAAAGATGCCTTTTATTTTCAGTAGCTGGGCTTTTTCTTCATCCTAACCAATGTTGATTTTAATTTTAGCTGCATCGTGTATACTTTCTAACACTAATCTCATCTGAAACTTTGTTTCCTGGAGAACTCAATCTTTGACAAGTAACAACTATCCCAAAGGAATTACAATTTTTCTGAATAAAACTAAAACTGCTCTGGGCAATTCTTCAATAAAAACAGAGATTAAAAGCATCATACTTAATAGACAGTCTAATGAGGAAAAGTAGTTCAGTATAAGAACATTTATGATCCATCATTATACTTCACTATAAATTTTAGTAATGTGTTTTATTGGATGTTAAAAATGCTGTACAAAAAAAAATGCTGTACAATTTTAAAATCTGAAAAATGAGTTTAAGAATATTATTTCATTTTACTCATAAAAATGTTACTTTCTTCATCTAGCAACCCCCTCATCATTCCTCTCATTTCTTTTTCACTCACTGTGACATCACCTCTGTCTTCATTCTTGGTAATTTCAATATACTCATAGGTAATCCTTTCAACTCTCTGGTTTTTGGTTCCTTGAACTTCTTTCCATCTCAGCAACTCATTCCCATCCACATAGTCTAGGTCTTTCCTAGACTATCGTCAGTAATGTAACCACTCGCCGGTCTCATCCCCTAATCTAATCACTTCCTCTGACTATCATCTCTGTCTCCCCACCTCACATCCTCTGGTACCCAGATTCCAACAATCCTTTGACCCTGTTAGGACTCACAGTCGATGGATTGTACCTGTTGCACCTTTTATCACACTCCCTTGATACACTTTCTTCCTTCACTGCTCAACTTGAATTCCATGGTCAACCATATTAATCACTCTTACATGCATGATCAGCTTCACTTGGTGAAAAACATATTTCTCAGTAAACCCAACTAAGTACAGTTGGTTAAACAAGTTGGTTATTTAACTTGTTACATAACTTGTTATTTAAATTTAAATTCATGATCACTAATTTTATAATTAGAGTCTCTTGGTTCCTGACAGTCTAACTCTCCTAGATGGCTACTTCATATCTTCTCTTTTCTCTTGTAACCTGTAAAACACCTCTGCCTAATCCTCACTCCCATCTAATGAATTATACTGCTTTCTATTTTTCAGAAAAAAATGAAGCTATTACAAAAAGCATCCATATTCTCTCCTTACCACATCTATCCACCTGCCAGCATATACTCTCCCTTCCTATCTGCCTCCATAGTTCCTAGAATGCAGGAAGTAGCCATGTTCCTGTCTAATGCCAACCCTTCTTCTTCCACTGTGCACCAGATCCCATTCTAGCTTCTCTACTGAAAATGTTGCTCCAGATATTCTTCATTCACTCTCATACATTGTCAGTTATTTTTCTATCAAATCTGTCTTAATATCATACAAACAAAACGATCATTTATTTCACAAAAACAAAGCCAAGCAAAAATGCTCTTGGTCTCACCTCCCTTGTCAGCTACTGGTCTATTATTTTGCTGCCTTTTACAGCAACTGTCTGCAGCATGGTCTATAACTTGAAGCACCATTCCACTCCTCCTATTCCCACTTACTCTCATTTAATTTGCCTTTTACAGTCACTTCTCCATGGAAACTTGTCCATTTTACTGATCACCTCCTTCTTGCTAAACGCAAAGGGCAGTTCTCAGTCCTAACTTTTCTTAATCTCTCAGCAGCAAATGACAGAGAAGTCCTTCTCAATGTACTTTCTTCACTTAGTTTTCAGGATTCCATATGCTGTCAGGTTTCTTCCAACCTCAGTCTGTTTCCTTTGCAGGTTCCTCTTCTTTTGCCTGACCGCTTTAGGTTAGCATGCTCAGGAGCCTCAGGCCTTGGCTTGCTCTTTTTCGTCTATTTATGCTCACTCTCTTGGTACTCTCAGTCAGATTTTGACAACTCCCAAATGGTATCTATAGTCCATATTTCCCTCCTGAACTCCAGACTTTTATATCTGACTGCCTCCTTGTCACTTCTGCTTGCATGTTAAATAGATAGCTCAAAACTATCATCTCAAAAATTAAACTCCCAGATTCTCCCCAACTGTCAAATATACTCAATCACAGCCTTCCCCATTCCAGCTGAGTGTAACTCTATTCTTCCAGTTGCTCAGAGCAAAAATCTTAGCAACCCAAAACCAGTTCTTCAAATTTTTTGTTCTACCTTCTCTATATATCCTTATCTAACCACTTTTCATCACCTCCACTGCCACCACCCTGTGTCAGGCCCTGTTGCCTCCTGTAAATTGCATCTTACAAATAGAATATAGTACCTTAAGATTAATCCTCTTCCATGGAAACAAAGAAAGTAAAATAATATACTGAACGCATAGAATTCTATTATGAAAAGAATATATGATTACCTTTTTTCCTAGGTTGATTGGAGGTGGGAATGGATCTCAAGTTTTTGCTTTTCATAATGTCCTCTGAAGTTTTCTTTTCAAGAGTAGAAAACATCTTGAGTGGTGAACTGGGTTTGCCATAGCCTGAGCTCCTAACTGATGCATATAATCCTCTCTGGGGTTTCCTTTTAAGTAAAGGAGGTGCACTTCTGGCCTTCTTGTACGGTACCTGTTTACCCATTACAGCACCTTCTTCTTCAGAACTAAGTTGAGATCTGTAAGCCTGTACACAACAAGCAAAAGCTCTTTAGTATCGAAATAAACTTTATTGTTGTACATGAATATTCAACAAATGGCAAAACAACAGTGATTATCAAATAATGTAGTTTGCAAAAGGCAAAATACTGTAGTAAAGTTCTTGAAGTCTAATGCATTAGAATTTTAGCATTTTGAAGCAAATCCTCAAAGTTAGCATAGAGACAAACTAAAGCAAAATAATAAAGCAGAATTAGCTTGCCAGAAACCAAGATGTTTAATTACTGGAATGAACACAGCAGAAAGAAAGAACGTATTTTTGAAATGACATAAAATCTTATCTAACTTTTTATCTGAACTGCTCAAGATGCTTTAAAAAATTTATTAATACTTTGACTTATTCCACAAAGAACTGGAGACAACTTAAATACATAATTCATAATTATAATATACAAGTATAATGTCTGAATCATGGCAACTATAAAGCAGGAGAGATCAAGAATACAGGAAAAAATATCAGTAAAATGTAAATTTCTTCACAGGTGTTAATAGCATTCATACAAAATGCCAACCTACAATACAAATGACTGGAAAGACTGAACAGTGCGTACTAAATGAAGAATAAACTTTTGCTTATACTATACAAATTCTGGACTATATTTTACTGAAAGAAAGGAAGAAATGTATAAAGAATGGCTTCTAAAAGAAAGCTAATGTTATGGTGGTATTTTTGAATTTGGGGACTGGCTAGCATTGTAATAAACAAGACACAAATATCCAAGATCTACTGTGGAGGTTAGTATATAATCGATCCCATAGTTTAAAAAGTACACACCTACCAACAGTACTTATAACTTCACATAACTTCAGTTCTAAATATCTCAAATCAATTTATATTATAAGTACTTACTTTATTAATTCTGTCATCCTGAGATAATGATGAGGGATTAACAGATATTTTTTTTCTCAAAATATCAAGGTACATTTTATCAATATGTTCTTCTGTGGCAGTTACTCTTGGACAGCTGTTTTCCATACTCTCATTTGTGGTCTTTTGTAAAATCACATTCTCATCATTTTTGTCAAAAAAATGGTTTATATTTTGTGAGTCTTGAGACATAATATTTGGGTGCATCTTCAGGGGTAAAGAGCTAACAAATTCAGTTTCTTTACTTTCGGCCACTTTCTCAGAGCTGTAAAACAAAACAGGACACAGATAATGAACCCTATGTACAACTCTTCAAATATCAGTCATAACCACATGTGCATGTGTACACAAACATGCACATGCACTATATATATATATATATATATATATGTGAGTTGTTAACTATTCAATTAAGTTTCTGATCTTAAATACATTATAATTTTGGTTAAGAGAGTATACTCATGTAGTATAAGTGCTTTTAATTTCAGATAATTATTTTAATGCAGTATAATACAAAGGATTATATAGGTGATGTTGAGACTTATTTCAGAGAAAGGCCAAAGCAAACAAGACTGAGACTGCTTGTATATAAGAAAAATACAATATAAATTTCTAAGTGAACTTTGTGTAATGTATCTCTTATCTATGTTTTCTTATAAAGTTGACATGCGTTTGAAATAAGAAAAACATTTTAAACATTTCTAGAAGAAACTAAAGAAGTAATCACAATTTATGTCAAGGAGGCATAGAGCATGAATACTAAAAAGCATACATTTAATCACAGTATAGGAAAAATCTTAATGTAAAAAGAAAAATCACCAGGCTTTGAAAATAAAATCATTTTTGTGGTTTAAGACATTTAAGTGAGCTCTTTATAGAACTTAAAATATAATTTTAAAAAATATGGAAAGACCTAAAAAAAAAAAAGTACCACTGCTCCTCTTAAATGGAGAATATCATTGTAAATTTTAAGATCTTATAAACATAAAGGTATCTTATTTAATCATTAAAAAAATAAAGATAACCCCTACTTATTAAAAAAAGCACTTAAATGTAACAATTCAGACAATTAGATGTTAAAAATCTGGAAGATACAACTTAAGAAAATGTTTTAAATGTGGTTAAATATTGGCAAACTACAGGGGCTCCAAACATATGGGAACTGTTAGTATTAAAATATTGAATCATGTGTCAATTAGGCCATTTGATTTTATAATTTATAAAATGATTAAAGAAATGTTTAAGAGGCTACCATTTTCATATAATGTAGATTGGCTTCTTGGTAACTGTTGGAAGCTTCTAAAGTAGCTGGAATCATCAGAAATAGAATGGTTGTTTCCCTCTTCACAGTAGCTAGATGCTAATCAAAATTGTTTCTCATTCTTGCGGGATACCAAGTAAACTATATTTCCTTGCCATCTTGCATCTAAATAGGACCATTTACTAGTTAGTCCCTTTAGAATGTGGGAGCTGAGATGCCAAGAACCCAACTTATTTGTTAATGGCTTAGGTCAGGTTTGGGGTGGCAGGAAACTGGTAACTAGAGTCTGGAGAGATGGCAGCCTATGTTTTACAGTGGCAAAGCACTGCTAAACTGTCATCTACAAAAGCTTATAAGGTAGACCACATGCCTGCTGACCATGGAGTACTAAGCGAAATGACTGGAAAGAACGAGGAGTTATTAAGTGCTGGCTACCATTAGCTTCTTTTGACAAGATATTACCAAAAACACTGATGAGCTCAAAGAAGAATAAGCTGGTTTGTAAGCAGAATTTAAAGAGAAGAGAAGGAATCTAGAAACTCTAGAAATGGGTTCACTCTCTGTATAGACTCAAGCTGTAAGATTCAGCTTTAAAAAATGCTGAGAAAGCAAGATTTCATGAGGTTGAAAAGTGAGTTACTCAGTCCCTTAGCAAAGATCATATTAAGAGTGTCATCTTCACACTTATGGTTATTGTTTCCCCAAATATCAGAGAACTGCAAATAAACACGGAAAAAAACAAAAAGAAATAGAGGAACAAGGAATCAAAGAATAAAGCAGATTTAAACCCTCTGTCTAGCAAAAAAACTTTTTTTTTTTTTTTTTAACTTTTATTCTAGGTTCAGGGATACATGTACTGTTTATTACACACATAAACTGCATGTCGTGGGGGTTTGATATACAAACTATTTCATCAGCCAGGTAATAAGCATAGTACCCAATAGGTAGTTTTTCGATCTTCACCCTCCTCCCAACCTCTCAAGTAGGACCCAGGGTCTGTTGTTCTCATCTTTGTGTCCATATGTACTCAATGTTTAGCTCCCACTTATTAGAGCATACAGTATTTGGTTTTCTGTTCCTGCATTAGCCTGCTTAGGATAATGGCCTCTAGCTCCATCCATGCTGCTGCAAAGGATGTGATCTCATTCTTTTTTATGGCTGATAGTATTCCACAGAGTATATGTATCATACTTTCTTTATCTAATCTACCACTGATGGACATTTAGGAAGATTCCATGTCTTTGCTATTGTGAACAGTGCTGCAATGAACATATGCATGCATATGTCTTTATGGTAGAACAATTTACATTCCTTTTGGTATATAGCCGATGATCAGATTGCTGGTTGAGGAGTAATTCTGTTTTAGGTTCTCTGAGAAATCACCAAACTGCTTTCCACAATGGTTACTATTTTACATTCCCAAGAGCAGTGTATAAATGTTCCGTTTTCTCTGTAACCTCGTCAGCATTTTTTTTTCTTTTTAATAATAGCTAGTCGGACCTGTGTGAGATGGCATCGCACTGTGATTTTAATTTGTATTTCCCTAATGATTAGTGATGTTGAGCATTTTTTTGAATGCTTGTTGGATGCACATATGTCTTCTTTTGAGAAACGTCTGTTCATGTCCTCGCCTACTTTTAAATGAGGTTGCTTTTTGCTTGTAAATTTGCTTAAGTTCCTTATAGATTCTGGGTAGCAAAGAACTTTAAGTTTGGTTACTGGCACGTGGCATTCACTGGGACCAAAAAGATAACTAGGTTACTAAACTTTCTGAAAGAATATAATGTCAAAGAAACCAGAACTCTGTTTAAAAGAAAAAAAAAGAAAGAAATAAAAAAGAAACCCAAAAGCCAGTGACTGGGAAACTTTAAGCTACCTGTAGGCAGGAAGTGGATTGAGAAAGGAGTGTATCCCCCAAGATGGGCATACCCCTCAACCTAAAATTCACTTCAGTTGTAGCCAATGGTGATAATATACAAGACAAATCCTTCAAGGAATGGAACAAGGGGCTATATGGAATAATTGATTTAAGGTAGTCCCTTCTTAACAGACTAATAACCAAATCAAGGAAAATCCCTATTTCCAAGGTAGGGGGCCTTTACAAGGTCTTTCCAGTGGTTCTCAAAGTTGCAACATTGATTGCTATATTTTCTTCATACTTTTCCTTGCTGAAAGGGCATATCTACTGCAGTTCCACCATTATATATTGGGATGGGGGTGAGGAAGTATAACTTTGTCATTGTCTCCCATTGGCAGACAATGAGGAGCCATACTCAAACCTGATGGAGAGGACTGCATTTCACTTGGAAATCCTAGCCTTTCAGATGTGTACAGTCCTGAATGGAACTTGGGGCTGTCTGGTTGGGGAAGGGGGTAAGTGTGTCTGTGTATGAAGAAGAGTGAAATCAATATTTTGTTATTAGAATAGTATATCCTGGCAGAGACTGATTAGATACTGACCAAACTCATTTATTTTTCTTTCTTCGCACTGAAACAAACCACATTTGACTGCCTCTTTGGACCTCGTTAGCTAGATGTGCTGGTTCCTACCAATGGAATGTAAGCTGAAGTGATATGAAACTTCCGTGTTAAGGCAGTTAAAAGAAAGGGTATAAAACCATTCTCTTTCTTTCCTTACTGACTAGTTGGATGATGTCGTAACAAACTTAAAACCGTATGTTGATGACAGAAGCAGCCTGGGTTCCTAAATGACTGTGTGAAGTGGAGCCCCAATCCAACCCCACTGACCCACCAAGGATAGTGATGTGAGCAAGAAATACATTTCTGATGATGGTAAGCTACTAAGAGTTCAAGGATTCTGTTATAGCAGCTAGGATCATCTACTCGACAGCTTACTAAAAATTTTTTAGGTATGTGTACTAAAGGTCATATTTCTTGATTTCTATTATATATGATTACCATTTACCTTTAATATAACTGCTTTCAGCTTTTAAATAAAAATATAAAAATTTGTTTTAGAATTCCTATTACTAAAATGGTTTTACCTATAAAAACAAAGATAAGATACAAGATGTGTAAGAAAATCTCTTTAGTTATCACTAACATACCACCAAACAGCAATGATGAGTTGGCACAATCTTTCCTCTAAAAATACTAATTAGCATTACAGATCAATGGAAGCCTACTAGACTTAGCATTCAAGTGAATGAATTTTAGTGTAAGGTTCACTATATCATTTTTTCTCAACTAGCACAAATGTAGAAACAAGGCCAAGAAATCACCACATGTGAATTTACATCATGAGGATATAGTATACAAAGGGGGCTCAAAATATGTCTACTGAAGACACAAATAAATGAGAACATGAATGGATGAGAGGCTATTTCACAGAAGTATTTCATGGAGATCAAAGACCTGACAATATAAGTGTTTAGGAACATGGATGGCCCATGTTCCTGGTCCACAGCTATATGACCCCGGGCAATAGCTTTATCCTAACCTCTTAGGCTTCAGTCTTCTTGTCTCGGAAATAGGAATAATAATGGACTATAACCCATGGAGTTGCTGTAAGGTTAAATGAAATAATACATGTAACGTATCTGCCCAAAGTAAATGTGATAAATGTTAGCTGTTATCTAACAGTAAATTGAGTTTATCTCAGTTTCATTTCTTGAATTACGGGCATGAAGGCACCTTCCCTACTTGTTATGAGGATCACATCAGAGACTGGACATGATATTTCAATGCTACATAAAAGCAACGCTGTCTATGACAAGGTTACTGTGATGTGTTATTCCATGTTGAAGAATGACAGTGGGTCACACATAGTTTCACTAAACTGTATTGGACCTGAAGCATTTTAATGAGGCCCATTTCTCTTGTGGCTAGAAAACTCAGCCAGTGAGATGATGGTCAGTCTGTGACTAGGTCAAAACTAATTGGAATATAAAGAAGCAAATCTATGACTCATAAACAGAATAAAATTCACTTTTTCCCTCATCATGAATGAACTGTTCCAGCACTATTAAAGCTGAAGAGAGACTATTTTTCAGTGAAAACCTTTAGGACTATTTAGTGGAAGCAACTTTTTTATAGAACCTATTTATTTTTTCAGTTAGCACTAGAATTTTGATGAATTGAGTGAGGACAAAATAAAAAGGAGAGAGTAATGACTCACAGGCAGACTCATGCAAGGTAATATTAGTCATTAATCATTCACTAGGGAAAATTAAATAGAACAAATGAGTATAAAAGTTTCCAAAGACAAAACAATAAACCAAAAAATTCATACCTGACACCCTGTAAATCAAAATCACTGACCCCAAATGAATCTATTCTGATAGGTTTCATTAGCTCCTCTACTGTGGGCAGATCTAAGGGGAGGAAAGAAGTAGAAACAAAAATATGTTATGTAGATTGCTTAATTTACATGTGTAATACCACCCAAATTATATTTTCTCTGACATGGTTAACAAAATGATACATGCAATAAACCTCGTTTTCCATCTTAAGTTTCCTTACACCAGGAAAACTTTCTTTCTTATGAAATATCAAGTATCTCAGATATCAATATCAAATATATATATCAAAAAATATCTACACACACACAACCTGCTATGTACATATTTGGTTGATCTGGAAATACTGTTCTCTAACAAAATACAACTTTAATATATGTACTTGCAAAAGAGTAAAAAATGTCCATTTAAGTGACTTCTTAATTTGGTCAAGGCATGTTAGAAAAGAAACTGGGCTGGGCATGGTGGCTCATGCTTGCAATCCCAGCACTCTGGAAGGCCTAGGCGGGCGGATGACCTTAGGTCAGGCATTCAAGACTAGCCTGATCAACATGGTGAAACCCCATCTCTATTAAACATTTAAAAATTAGCTGGGCATGGTGGGGGGTGCCTGTAATTCCAGCTACTGGGGAGGCAGAAGCAGAAGAATCACCTGAACCTGGGTGGTGGAGGCTTCAGTGAGCCAAGATCGCATCATTGCACTACAGTCTGGGTCACAGAGCAAGACCTGGTCTCGAAGAAAAGAAAAGAGGAGAAGGAGAAGGAAGGAAGAAAGAAAGGAAAGAGGGAGGGAAGGAAGGAAGGAGGGAGGGAGGGAGGGAGGGAAGGAGGGAAGGAAGGAAGCAAGCAAGCAAACAAGCAAGGAAGAAAGGAAGAAAGCAAGGAAGGAAGGAAGGAAACTGAAATTCCATTTTGTGTTTAGCTCTAATTTTATAGTTAAGCCAATAATTCCCATATATCATTTGAAAAAATCTCTTTAATTAAGCTCAGAGACTGAGAAGCAATCACTACAGCAAATTGTATTTTAACTATATTACACTAAAAACTCTTTAGAAAGGATATCAAATAATTGAAAAATTCATCTATAAGCTTTTACCAGATTCCATAGTAGAGATGTTTTTTGAATGCTCTTCATTTTCTTGAGGATGACCTTTCACTGAACTCTTGATATCTTCCATTGTGTTACTCTCAATTTTTTGTTCATCTTCATCTCCCAATGAATGTGCTATATGACAATAAGCTTGATGTAGGGCTTCAATGTCACTATTGCTTTGTCCATAAGAAATACCTTTTGATATAAATGTAATCCCCAAAAATAATTACACCACAAATACAAGAGAACTATAAAACACTAATATCATTCCTTAATCTGTTAGAAATATAAAAGTAGAGTTAAGTACTAACTAGGTAATTTCCAGCTATGGCCTACCAGTATATATCCACAGCAAGCTCAGTAACTCTTTTAGCAAGTTGAGGTGTGTCCTGATGTGGTAAGTATAAAATCCGCCTTCACAAGTCAGTGCCCTTTGTCCTACTATTCTTAATTGACCCCTCTGCATTGTATAAGACTATTCTTAAATTTTCCAAACTGACAAATTCCTTTGAAGGATTCTACCTCTCCTTTACCATTAACACTCTCTCTCCTTCTCTGTACCATCAAGCATCCTGTCATCTGCATTTTTTCAACCAGAATGAACTCACTCCTCTAACTCTGCAATCCACTGTGTTCCAACATCCTGCTAAAACTGCTGTGATCAAAAGCAATTTTCTAATGACCAACTCCATCTGTCTTTAGTTCTCTTCAACTATGTGAGACATCTCACATTATCTTTTTCACTTCATACATTGTCTTTTTCCGGTAACTGTTTCTTCTGCATGCCTTCTTCTTCTTGTTATTCCCACCATTTTGAGGGCTAGTTTTTCATCTCTTATGGTCTATAGTTCATTTCAGGGCTCCATCTTCAGCCCTCTTCTTTTGAAAGTCTCACTTACTAGTTTTTTGACCTGACTAGTCTCATGAGGACTGTTAGCTTCAACTATTACCCACATCCCCATGACTCCCAAATCTGTCTTGTGTGCTTATAATTCTTTACAGAACGTCAACTTAACATTTAGATTGTCCTATGTGTATTACATCTACATACTCCCAACTGAATTCATTATATTCCCTACTAAAATTTGTTCTACTACCAGTATTTCCTATTTAACTTAATCACATCACTATTTACTCGATCAAGGTAGAAACCCTGATGTCATCATTCACTCTTCCTTCCCTATTAGCCTTCTGATAGGGATTGGCCGTGTCCTCACCCAAATCTCATCTTGAATTGTAACTCCCACAATTCCCACATGTCATGGAAGGATCCCAGTGGGAGGTCACTGAATGATGGGGGACGGTCTTTCCTGTGCTGTTCTTGTGATAGTGAATGAGTGTCATGAGATCTGACGGTTTTAAAAATAGGAGTTTCCCTGTACAAGCTCTCTTTGCCTGCCACCATCCACGTAAGATGTGACTGGCTACTCCCTGCCTTCCACCATGAGTGTGAGGCTTCCCCAGCCACTGGAACTACAAGTCCAATAAACCCCTTTTCCTGTATAAATTACCCAGTCTTGGGTATGTGTTTATCAACAGCATGAAAATGGACTAATACAACTTCTCTTTCCACCAACTGACAAAATCTAGAAAAAAGTATTCAAATAATTTAATAATAATGATTGCACATTTTTGAGTACTTTCTTACTCATTTTGTAATTTTCATTACTAAGAAGTGGAATTTCCAAAATTAGAGGTAAACAATGAATCATGGAAGAGAGGAAAAAAAGAAAACAAAGTAACCAATCTCTTCTCTTGATACCCATGGTTAATTAACCAGTTATTAAAAATAAAATAGTGGGGACTAGATCCAAGATGGCCTAGTAGAAGCAGCTCTGGATTACAGATCCCAGCGAGAGGATGGAGGGTGAGTGGTTGCCGCATTTCCAGATGGATTTTTATTGCCCACAGACCAGGAGATTCCCGGATGAAGGAGCGCCACAGGTCTCCAACACGGCTGTTTCCAGGTCTCCACACAAAAAAGAAAACTTACACAGGTCCGGGCACCATTTCAGCTGGTGATGGGAGCACCCGGGAGACAGAATCGCCCGTTCAACTGATAAAAAGAGGTCTGAAACAGGGAGCCAGGCCAGGAGATTCCCGGGTGGAAAAGCGCCTCCAGCGTGGCTGTTTCAGCCGGCACAGTGGGTCTCTGCACAAACTCTCACACAAATCTGGGTGCCTTTTCAACTGGTAACTGGAACGCCTGGGAGACAGAGTTGCCCGTTCAATGGAAAAAAAGGGGATTGAAACAGGGAGCCAAGCCAGGAGATTCCTGGGCGAAAAAGCACCACAAGCCCCCAAGGCAATCCAGGTGCCATTTCAACTGGTGACTGGAACGCCTGGGAGACAGTTGCCCATTCAGCTGAAAGAAAAAAGGGGTCTGAGGCAGGGAGCCTGGTGATCAGGCACGGCCGGTCCCACCCCAACAAAGACCAGCAATCTGAAACGCTCTGGATCGAGAGTTTCACAGCAATCACAACTGAACCTGGGATGGTCCAGCGCTGTGGGGGAGGGGCGTCCACAATTACCAAGGCAGTCTGCCACTACCGAGGTAGTCCACCATTGCTGAGGTGGTCTGCCACTGCCAAGGCAGTCCACCATCACCGAGGCAGCCCACCACTGCCAAAGTAGTCTGCCATTACAGAGGTGGGCCGCCATTGCCGAGGCAGTTCTAACTATACCCGTATAAACAGGATTGCAGGGAAGTTCACATGGCAGCTGAGTGGAGCCCACAGCAGCTCAGCAACAACTCTGCTGGCAGACTGTGACTAGGCTGCCTCCTCGCTGGGCAGGGCATCCCTGAAAAAAGGCAGCAGCATGACAGAAACTTATAAATAAAGCCCTATCTTCCCCGGATAGAGCAACTGGGGAAAAAAGGCTGTTATGAGTTCTGCTGCAGCAGACTTAAACGTACATGCCCAGCAGCTTTGAATGGAACAATGGAGCTCACAGCTCAGCACTTGAGCTCCTATAAAGGACAGACTGTCTCCTTAAGCAGCTCCCTGACCCCCGTATATCCAAAGAGTCACTTTATAAAGGAGAGCTCAGACTGACATCTGGCAGGTATCCTTCAGGGACAAAGATAGCAGAAGAAGAAACAGGCAGCAACTCTTACTGTTCTGCAGCCGCTGAAGGTGAGACCCAGGCAAGCAGGGCCTGCAGTGGACCTCCAGCAATCCTACAGCAGAGGGGCCTGTTAGAAGGAAAACTAAGCAACAGAAAGAAATAACTTCATCATCAACAAACAGGATGTACACTCAGAGACCCCATCTGAAAGTCACCAACTACAAAGACCACAGGTAAATAAATTGACAAAGATGGGAAGAAACCAGCATAAAAAGGATGAAAACACCCAAAACCAGAACACCTCTCCTCCTCCAAAGGATCACAACTCCTCACCAGCAAGGGAACAAGGTTGGATGGACAATGAGTCTGATGAATTGACAGAAACAGGCTTCAGAAGGTGGATAATAAGAAACTTCTCTAAGCTAAAAGAACATGTTCTAACCCAATGCAAAGAAACTAAGAACTTTGAAAAAAGGTTTGACGAAATGCTAACGAGAATAAACAGCTTAGCGAGGAACAGAAATGAATTGATGGAGCAAAAAAACACAACACGAGAACTTCACGAAGCATACACAAGTTTCAATAGCTGAATTGACCAAGCAGAAGAAATGGTATCAGAGGTTGAAGATCCAACTCCATGAAATAAAATGAGAAGGTATGATTAGAGAAAAAAAGAGTAAAAAGAAATGAACAAAGACTCCAAATATGGGATTATGTGAAAAGACCTAATCTGCACTTGATAGGTGTACCTGAATGTGATGGAGAGAATGAATCCAAGCTGGAAAACACTCTTCAGGATATTATCCAGGAAAACATCCCCAACCTAGTAAGGCAGGAAATACAATATTCAAGTCCAGGAAATACAGAGAACACCACAAAGATATTCTTCAAGAACAACCCCAAGACACATAATTGTCAGATTCACCAGGGCTGAAATAAAGGAGAAAATGCTAAGGGCAGCCAGAGAGAAAGGTCAGGTTATCCACAAAGGGAAGCGCATTGGACTCACAGCTTATCTCTCAGCAAAAACTCTACAATCCAGAAGAGAGTAGGGGCCAATATTCAACATCCTTAAAGAACAGAACTTTCAACCTATGATTTTACATCCAGTCAAACTAAGTTTCAAAAGTGAAGTAGAAATAAAATCCTTTACGAACAAACAATTACTCAGAGATTTCATCACCACCAGGCCTGCTTTACAAGAACTCCTGAAAGAAGCACTAAACATAGAAAGGAACAACCAGTACCAGCCACTCCAAAAATGTACCAAATGGTAAAGAGCAGCAACACAATGAAAAAAATGCATCAACTAACAGGTAAAACAACCAGCTAGAATCAAAATGGCAGGATCAAATTCACACATAACAATATTAACCCTAAATGTAAATGAGCTAAATGCCCCAATCAAAAGACACAGACTGGCAAATTAGATAAACAAAACCCGTCGGTGTGCTGTATCCAGGAAACCCATCTCACAGGCAAGGATACACATAGGGTCAAAATAAAGGGATGGAGGAAGATTTACCAAGCAAACGGAGAGCAAAAAAAGCAGGAGTTGCAATCCTAGTCTCTGATAAAATAGACTTTAAATCAACAGAGATCAAAAGAGACAAAGAAGGACATTACATAATGGTGAAAGGATCAATGCAACAAGAAGAGCTAATGATCCTAAATATATACACACCCAATACAGGAGCACCCAGATACATAAAGCAAGTTCTTAGACACTTACAAAGAGAGTTAGACTCCCACACAATAATAATGGGAGACTTTAACACTCCACTATAAATATTAGACAGATCAACGAGACAGAATATTAACAAGGATATCCAGGACTTGAATTCAGACCTGGACCAAGCAAACCTAATCATTTACAGAACTCCCCACCCCAAATCCACAGAATATACATTCTTCTCAGCACCACATCACACCTAATCTAAAACTGACCAGATAATTGGAAGTAAATCACTCCTCAGCAAATGCAAAAGAATGGAAATCATAACAAACAGTCTCTCACACCACAGTGCAATCAAGTTAGAACTCAAATTCAGAAACTAACTCAGAACCTCATAGCTTCATGGAAACTGAACAACTAGCTCTTGAATGTTGACTGGATAAACAATGAAATGAAGGCAGAAATAAAGATGTTCTTCAAAACCAACGAGAAAGACGACACAACATACCAGAATCTCTGGGACAAATTTAAAGCAGTGTCTAGAGAAAAATACAATAAATGCCCACGAGAAGCAAGGAAAGATCAAAAATCAACACCCTATCATCAAAATTGAAAGAGCCACAGAAGCAAGATCAAAAAAAACTCAAAACCTAGCAGAAGACAAGAAATAACTAAGATCAAAGCAGAACTGAAGGAGATAGAGACATAAAAAATCCTTCAAAAAATCAATAAATCCAGGAGCTGGTTTTTTGAAAAGATCAACAAAATAGACCAGTAGCCAGATTAATAAAAAAGAAAAGAGAGAATAATCAAATAGATGCAATAAAAAATGATAAAGGGGATATCACCATAGATTCCAGAGAAATACAAACCACCAACAGAGACTACCACAAACAACTCTATGCACGTAAACCAGTAAACCTGGAAGAAATGGATAAATTCCTGGACATTTGCATCCTCCCAAGCCTAAACCAGGAAGAAGTCAAAACCCTGAATTGACCAATAACCAGGGCTGAAGTTGAGGCAGCAATTCACAGCCTACCCACCAAAAAAAAAAAACCCAGCTTCAGATGGGTTCACAGCCGAATTCTAACAGACATACAAAGAGGAGCTGGTACCATTCCTTCTGAAACTATTTCAAACAATCCAAAAAGAGGGAATCCTTCCCATATCATTTTATGAGTTCAACATCAACCTGATACCAAAACCTGGCAGAGAAGCAACAAGAAAAGAAAACTTCAGGCCAATATCCACGATGAACATAGATGCAAAAATCTTCAATAAAATACTGGCAAACTGATTGCAACAGCACATCAAAAAGCTTATCCATCAAAATCAAGTAGGCTTCATCCAGAGGATGAAAGGCTGGTTCAACATATGCAAGTCTATAAACGTAATTCACCACATAAACAGAACCAAAGACAAAAACCACATGATTATCTCAATAGATGCAGAGAAGGCCTTTGACAAAATTCAACAGCCCTTTATGCCAAAAACTCTATGTATTGACAGAACATATCTTCAAATAATAAAAGCTATTTATGACAAACCCCACAGCCAATATCATACTGAATGGGTAATAACTGGAAGCATTTCCTTTGAAATCTAGCACTAGACAAGGATGCCCTCTCTCACCAATCCTATTCAATATAGTATTGGGAAGTTCTAGCCAGAGCAATCAGGCAAGATAAAGAAATAAAGGGTATGCAACTAGGAAAGGAGGAAGTCAAATTGTCTCTATTTGCAGACAACATGATTGTATATTTAGAAGACCCCATCATCTCTCCCCAAAATCTCCTGAAACTGATAAGCAACTTCAGCAAAGTCTCAGGATACAAAATCAACGTGCAGAAATCACAAGCATTCCTATACACCAATAATAGACTTAAAGAGTGCCAAATCAAGAACGAACTGCCAATCACAATTGCTACAAAGAGAATAAAATACCTAGGAATACAACTAACAAAGAAAGTAAAGGACCTCTTCAAGGATATGATAAACCACTGCTCAATGAAATAAGAGAGGACATAAACAGATGGAGAAACATTCCATGTTCATGGTTAGCAAGAATCAGTATCATGAAAATAGCCATAATGCCCAAAGTAATTTATAGATTCAACGCTATCCCCATCAAGCTACCAATGTCTTTCTTCACAGAACTAGAAAAAATCACCTTAAACTTCATATAGAACCAAAAGAGAGCCCACATAGCCAAGACAATTCTATGCAAAAAGAACAAAGCTGGAGGCATCACACTGCTGGACTTCAAACTATACTACAAGGCTACAGTAATCAAAACAGCATGGTACTGGTACCAAAACAGAGATATAGACCAATGGAACAGAACAGAGGCCTCGGAGGCAACGCCACACATCTACAACCATCTGATCTTTGACAAACCTGACAAAAACAAGCAATGGGGAAAGGATTCCCTGTTTAATAAATGGTGTTGGGAAAACTGGCTAGCCATATGCAGAAAACAGAAACTGGACCCCTTCCTGACACCTTACTCTAAAATTAACTCCAGATGGATTAAAGACTTAAACATAAGACCTAACACCATCAAAACCCTAGAAGAAAACCTAGGCAAAACCATTCAGGACATAGGTGTAGGCAAGAACTTCATGACCAAAACACCAAAAGCATTGGCAACAAAAGCCAAAACAGACAAATGGGACCTAATCAAACTCCACAGCTTCTGCACAGCAAAAGAAACATTAGTCATTAGAGTGAATCGGCAACCAACAGAATGGGAAAAAATTTCTGCAATCTACCCATCTGACAAAGGGCTATTATCCAGAATCTACAAAGAACTAAAACAGATTTACAAGAAAAAAACAAACAAACCCATTCAAAAGTGGGCAAAGGATATGAACAGACACTTTACAAAAGAAGACACATATGAGGCCAACAAACATATGAAAAAATGCTCATCATCACTTGGTCATTAGAGAAATGCAAATCAAAACTACACTGAGATACCATCTCACGCCAGTTAGAATGGCCATCATTAAAAAATCTGGAGACAACAGAGGCTGGAGAGGATGTGGAGAAATAGGAACACTTTTACACTGTTGGTGGAAGTGTAAACTAGTTCAACCATTATGGAAGACAGTGTGGTGATTCCTCAAGGACCTAGAAATAGAAATTCCATTTGACCCAGCAATCCCATTACTGGGTATATATCCAAAGGATTATAAATCGTTCTATTATAAGGACACATGCACACAAATGTTCACTGCAGCACTGTTTACAACAGCAAAGACTTGGAACAAACCCAAAAGCCCATCGATGATAGACTGGACAGGGAAAATGTGGCGCATATACACCATGGAATACTATGCAGCCATAAAAAACGATGACTTTGTGGCCTTTGTAGGGACACAGATGAACCTGGAAACCATCATTCTCAGTAAACTGACACAAGAACAGAAAATCTAACACCCCATGTTCTCACTCATAGGCAGGTGTTGAACAACGAGAACAGATGGACACAGAGAGGGGAGCATCACACACTGGGGTCTGTTGGGGAGAACTAGGGGAGGGACAGTGGGGGTGGGGAGTTGGGTAGGGTTAACATGGGAAGAAATGCCAGATATAGGTGATGGGGAGGAAGGCAGCAAACCACATTTCCATGTATGTACCTATGCAACAATCTTGCATGTTCTTCACATGTACCCCAAAACCTAAAATGCAATAAAATGTATATATAAAATACAATAGTATATATAGTCTCATCTTCCTGTATACACATAACTTGTAAACAGAAGAGAAAGGCAAGTAGTATATATAAGATTGTGTAAGAATGCCTTACAATGAGATGTCTTTCTAGCTAGTGCTTCAGGTTCCTGTGGCTACATGAAGGATACCCAAATAACAAGATTGCTTAAATAAACTAAAAACAGAAGGGAATACTGCTAGAGAAGAATCGCCAGTTGAAAGGCAGAGATTTTCAAGAGGACATGAGGAAAAAGGTCTTGCTTATAGCATGAATGAAAGAGATCATTAATTTTCAAGAAAAAAGGAAAAGCACATGGTGTCTTTTTTTCTCTATAAAAATATCAGGTTGAGCAAAGTATCTGCTGAGTATACATAAAAGAAATGACTTCAATGGTAAAGAGCATAGTAGTACTGAATGCCGATACCTAATTTAGCAGGTATGAAGTATCAGAAAGAACAGGTTCTATGCTTTTAATCAACAACAGAGTAAACATGCAGAAAAGCAAATGACCTAAAAGTTAAAAAAGAGAAATGGAAAAAAAAAAAAAAAAAAAAAAAAAAAAAAAAAAAAAAAAAAAAAAAAAAAAAAAAAAAAAAAAAGAGGTAGGAGGGGCTGCTCAAAAAATGGCAGGGAAATGGTACTTTTCTAACTTGAGTTATTAACCCTAGTCATATTAAAAGTAATTCCGTGGTTACGTAAGTTAACTTTTTTCCATGCATATAATGAAAAGAAAAGGGGTTACTTATCTGCCTTTTACATTGAAAAGAGAAGACTCTGTAGTTATTTTATGTATTATTACAAGTTAAAAGCTCCCTATATTTTTCAACTGTAGATGCTGAGGCTGGGGATGGTGGCTCACTCCTGTAATCTCAGCGCTTTTGGAGGCTGATGCAAGCTGATCACCTGAGGTCAGGAGTTGAAGACCAGCCTGGCCAACATGGTGAAACCCCATCTCTACTAAAAAAAAAAAGAAAAATTAGCTAGGCATGGTGATGTGCACCTGTAATCCCACCTACTCAGGAGGCTAAGACAGGAGAATCGCTTGAACACAGGAGGTGGAGATTGCAGTGAGCCGAGATCATACCACTGCACTCCAGCCTGGGTGACAGAGCAGGATTCCGTCTCAACAAAAAAAGAAAAAAAGAGAGACAATTTAAAAGTGCCAAATATTATTTTGCAGAGGATAGGGTCTAGTTTCATGGAGCAACACTGTCACCCTGTGATGACTCTAATAATGCAGGCATAGCACAAAATGGTACTTGCCTGTGAGACAAATGAAAATAAGTGAAAGGTTAGATCTGGTCTGGTGTTAGGAAACCCTTCGTTTTATACTTGCTAAACTCTTTAATATAGCAAGGCACAAATAATTTCATAAATAATATTTTTAACAAGAGAATCTTTGACAGTGTTTTAAAATCAGCCAATGTTTGAAAGTTAAGCAACGTTTGTTAAAGTTAGCTGCTTACCACATAAAGTGGCATGGTAAAACAAAACCCCACTGAACTTTTCAGTTCTTAAACCTAGTTCACATACTCATTTGAAGACTTTCCAGTATATATTTTATTTTATTTTAATTAATTAATTAATTTAGAGATGGAGCCTCACTCTGTCACCCAGGCTGGAGTACAGTGGCATGATGTTGGCTCACTGCAACCTCCGCCTCTCGGGTTCAAGCAACTCTCCTGCCTCAGCCTTCTGAGTAGCTGGGATTATAGGTGTGTGCCATCACGCTCAGCTAATTTTTTTTTTATTTCTTAGTAGAGACGAGGTTTCATCATGTTGGCCAGGCTGGTCTTGAACTCCTGACCTCAGGTGATCCGCCTGCCTCAGCCTCCCAAAGTGCAGTGATTACAGGCGGGAGCCACAATACCTGGCTGAAGACTTTCAAGTATATATTTTAAATACTAGAAATTCAATACCCCGCAGCCAACAAGTGTTTACACTGTATAAAACTCTAGGTTCTCTACTATAGCATGTATTAATAACAGAGAGTAGACATAAATAACGATGATAATAACAACGACAAAGTTGCTACTATTTAGTGAATCCTAAAAATGTACTATATGTTATCTCAGTTGACTATCACAAGGCTTCATTTTAAAAATGAGAAAACAGGCTTAGAGGTACTCATTATCCAAAGTCACATAGCTGGAAAGTGGCGAAGTTGAAAATCTGCATCCAAACCTAAATGATAATAAGTTCACACTCTACTACGTTCAAGTAATTGACTAATCAAATTATCTTATAGGCAAGAATATTTAAGAATTAAGACCAAAAAACTACAGTTTTGTATAACTGCTTAGATTATCTTAATAAAATTTTCACTTTTAGCAATATATATTTTATTTCTGAGTTTTTCTTATAACCTACAGTAGTGGTTTTCACACTGTATGAAACTAATTTTATATCAGTTTTTCAGAGAAAATCATGGGTTTCAGAGATGTTTGATTGAAATTCCATTTTAAATCATGCTTTAAAACTTAAAAATTGGAATAGAACCTATTCTGCACACTCAAATGTACTATTTAAGTAATTATAATCATCTGAAGACATTATATAATAATATTGTTAATAACTTTTACTTTCTCTTTTACTTGTTTTAATGCACATCTCAGAATAAAGTTTCTCTGGTCATCCTGAGCACATGAATTTCCTATAAAATACCGTTAATCAGAAAAATTGTAGCTCTACAATGGTCTTTTAAAAGAATTCATGTCAGCCTACTGAAAACTGTGCAAGGGGTAACTATCACAGGATGTATGTGACGTGGTTCCTTAAATCAACAGCAGTAAAACTGAGGGACATGCACCCACCACATGCTTACATCACAGCAGAATACTTATGGGAAAATTATGTCTTATAGTTGTTATTTTTTGACCTTTATATTTTAAAATGAAAGCAGATGTAACAAGTCAAAATAGTGGTGACTCTTGCAAAGACAGTGACTAGAAATAACAGATGTGATGGACATTGTGGTTTAAGTCCTCTTGTTTTTTATCTGGTTGCTGATTACATGGGTGTGCTCAGTATTTCAAAATTCACTGAGATGCACTATTGTGATACCATGAACTTTTCTAAAGGTATATTATATATCAATTAAAAAGTAAAAAGAAAAAAAAGGAAGTGCAAGCTGATGATGGTTAGCGATTTCTGAGTTGGTTAGTGATTTCAATTACTCTTTTTTTTTAATCAAGTATCTGAATTAGTTTAGTTAACTAGTATATATAGACTGCAAAGCAAGCTGATTAAAAAGTTCCCATTTGTAGCTATTTATGTGATAAAACAAGAATATTTTTATATTATTTAACCAAAACAAAAACACAAACACACTTGAAGACTGATGGTGATATGAGGTCATAACAAATCTCAATAGTTTCTGATTTCAAAAATTTCAAAAGACCATTATTGTCCTCACCTATTTTATGGCCAAATGTAACAAATATAAGTTTAAATATTTATACTAATAAAGTATCATTTATACCTATGAGAGAGTTCTACCTAAGATTTCAATTGGAGATGAGCATTCTGCTACTTTAAAGAAAGTTTGAAAAGGCATTATCTCAAAGACCTTTAAAGGCTTTAGGAAAGTCTAGTTGGTATCAGGTATTTCAGAATTTGGGCATGGGATGTAGCTTTTTCCTAGAGAAAGAACTATAGAAAAGCACAATAAGACCAAAATCCCATTTCTCCTACACATGGCAGATTTAACTGAATATTCTGCAGAGGCATAGAAAATTGGTTAATGTTCACCTACAGTGCTATACTTTGTATCAATAGCATTTATTCATTTATTAGTATTTATTTAAAACCACACTTTACTTGGCCTACTAGCACTGTGTCATCATTAGAAAGTTCCAATTATTTAAATTATTACATATGGTAGAAAAATGTCAGATTTAAAGTTTTCAAATACTTTTACCTGTTCCTGTCATTTCATTATCAGTCATTTCTGGTAGGCCCCTTGGCTTAGGTGTTGTTTTTTCTTGTTCATCAAGGTTGACTTCTGCAACAGAGTCTAATGAATCAAGCAGCACAACTGGAAGAATATAAGGAAAAATACAAGGAATGTAAACTGGATGGTTCCATTGATCTAATAAAATTATTTTAAACATATGCAATGCATATAAAAACAAAGATAAATGCTCACAGAGTATATAATCTTATATATGTATGTATGTAACAGCCATGTTTTATGTGCGTGTGTATGTATATAACAAATACGATTTTCTTCCCATGTAGAATACAGCAGGCTAACATCAACATACATATCTACACTTAACGTACAGGTCTAGTGTACACGTACACATGGAAGGCAAAGGGCATAAGAAAACTACAAAAAATAATCTTAAATATAACAGAATGGATTCAACATAGGCATAAGAAACACATTACTGGGAAAAGCTAGGAACTTTAATTCCTTAGAAATATTTAAAAACAAACACAGATAGTAACTCATTTACTTAGATGAAATTCTGAGCAGACTAATTTTTTTGCCAACTAAAATAAATGAATACAAATAATATTTACCATTAGCTAGCATGCCAGTTTTTTCTTCTTCCTAAATTAAAAAATTAAAATGCTTATGTTATGAAACCAAAATACATAAAATGACCACAATGCAAATAACAGCAAAATGTGAAAACCAGCGCTTTTTATTGAAAAGATCAGGAACTGTGTTTTCTGATTCATCAGTAACTCTCCAAGACTGTAGCACGGATGGAACTTCTAAAATTTTTTTCTGAACCTTGGCAATTTCCAAAAGTAATTCAGGCCTGAAAAAAGTCTTGCTTAAAGTCTAAGTGCCATTTGCTCATCTACCTTGCTCACTAATTCGCTAGTTTTCTTGAAAGTCAAGATTAAACAGACCTATTTCACACAAGAGTTCTGCAATTATAACATGACCAGTCTATTATCCCTTATTGTTCAAAATTAATGACCAAACACTTTGTATTCATTATTTCATCTGTTTCAAAAGACACAACTTTCAGAAAGGCAGGCTACCAAACAGCAAGACAGATAAAGTTCTTCAATACTAGAGGCTACCTTAGAATAAGTTTTCCTATTAATATCACCTATACCTCCTACCTGGCCAGGCAGTTTGTGGGATCCTCCCATAACAGAGCTTTAATTACTTCCTATTTTGATTCTTACCCACACAGCGCTCTGAAGCGTCCACATTTAGGTTGATAGATTTATATATATATGGTACAGTTTCTAAATATACCACACTATTATGCCTTTTACTGACCAATTCATTTTTCCTTTTCTTTTTTTTTTTTTTTTTCAGACAGTCTCTCTCTGTCTCCCAGGCTACAGTGCAGTGGCTTGATCTCAGCTCACTCTGCCTTGCTGGGTTCGAGCGATTCTCCTGTCTCAGCTTCCCGAGGAGCTGGGATTACAGGCACCTGCCACAACGTCTCACTGATATTTATATTTTTAGTAGAGACGGGGTTTCACCATGTTGGCCAGGCTGGTGACCTACTCAGTTTTCAATAAAATATTGCAATTGCCTTATTCCAAGTATAAAATCTCATTAAATTTCTAAGGATACTCATCTGTCACATTAATTTCTGTTATTTCTAAAGTCATCTTGTTTTTCCCCTCAAAACTGAGTGACATGTAGATACCCAAGGGCCAAATACTAAGTAAACTTAAAAATAAGAGTATTTATATATGCCTGAAAAGTGTTTATCTTGTGTCCAGTTTCATACGTGCTAAAAACATCTAGTCCTAACACACACTACCAAAGAGACTATGTCCACATAGAGACCAAAATAATAAATAGTAGTAACAAATAACAACAACATTAATTGTCCTACCAGCTACTATAAGATAGCTTCAAAGATAAGTTCTATAAGGAAGGCAATATGGAGTAGCAGCCCTGAACAATTCTTGGTAAGTACTGGGAAATGAGAGAATTAGAGTATGAAGCACTACTGAATGTCAATGGAATCATGTAGTTCCTTATCTTAGCCAAGTAAGTTTTAGACGTTAATGTTATAACTAGCATAAATACTAGGGAGGGCCATTTATTATACTTCATAAAGACAAATCATACCAAAGAAAAGTATAATTTAACATACTTGTTTAAAAATTAGTTTTGAAATTTTAATTAAGCTTTCAATTTCTAAAGCTTAACATAAGCTTATTTGCCAAAAGAAATCTTTTTTTGTTTGCTTGAGACAGGGTCTCACTCATCACCCAGGCTGGAATGCAGTAATATAACTGTAGGTCACTGCAGCCTTGATCTCCTGGGCTCAAGTGATCCTCCCACCTCAAGCCTCCTAAGTAGCTGGGACTACAGGCATGTGCCACCATACTTTGCTAATTTTTTAAAAATTTACTTTTTGGAGAAATGTGATAGCACCATGTTGCCCATGTTGGCCTCCAGCTCCTGGGCTCAAACAGTCCTCCTGCCTCAGCCTCCCAACGTGTTGAAATTACAGGCATGAACCACTGTGCCTGGCCAAAAATCTCTCATAAAATCATCAATTGTCATTTTTTAAATTAAGATTTACATTGATATGCTAAGAAAATGTTTGAATGTTAAGAGAACTGTAACTTTACAATAATGAGCAAGATTATGAAAAACTCCATTTTTTGAGCTCCTCATATAGTAATTAGCAGTCAAGTTGATGAAAAAGTTATAAAGCTGACAAATATATAATTGATGTATACCTGTTTGGGTGTGCTTATTTTTTCTGATTTAGAATTCTCTTTGGAATGGGTATCTTCAACTTTAGTAGTCAAAGGCGCATCAACATACTCATCTTCAAAATCATCACTGTAATTTTCTGCAGAAAATAATACTTAGAAGTACAAAGATCACATTGTCAAAAAAGTCAAATTCTGGGAAAGGACTGTTGATTTCCAAAGGAAGAAGTCTGTATAAGAATAGTTTATTGACATGTTAACATAAAGATGTCTTTGGATAATTTTTTTTTGCAAAGATTTAATGAGAGTTCAATTTGTAAGACTACCTTTGGTTTAGGTCATTATTATACTTTCAAATAGTTCTCAGAGTTTTATATTTTTATTCTTTTATATTATTAACAAAAATTTCTAGAGCTGCCCAAAGGATCTTTTCTTATCTTTAAAATAAAACTTTAAACTTTAATATTTTTCTTTTTTTTTAAATTTTTTTGAGACAGAGTCTTGCTCTGTAGCCAGGCACCAGGCTGGAGTGCAGTGGTGCGATCTTGGCTCACTGCAACTTCCGCCTCCTGGGTTCAAGCAATTCTCCTGCCTCAGCCTCCCGAGTAGCTGGGACTACAAGCGCGCGCCACCACGCCCAGCTAATTTTTGTATTTTTAGTAGAGATGGGGTTTCAACCATGTTGGCCAGGATGGTCTCAATCTCTTGACCTCGTGATCCACCCACCTCGGCCTCCCAAAGTGCTGAGATTACAGGCGTCAGCCACCGCGCCCGGCCTAATACTTACTTTTAAAAGACAAACATTTCCAACTGCTTACTTATAAAAGGAAGAACTTTGTGAAATCTAGCCACTTTAAAAAAGGTTGGATTTTGTTAAGTCGATTTTTTTTTTTGTCTCTACAGGTATCTCTACTGTAAGTCTTAACTAGTACTTATGAAAGATCTCCGAACCTTCCCAGAGGTAAATACCGGCCTCATACGACTTGCTGTTTCTCCAATTCTAAGTGCTTCTTATCTAAAGCCTACAAATTATATCTCAATGACTTTGTGCAGGAGGAAAATATGTTTCCATGTTAACTGATGCCTTCAGTCTCCTTATGGGGAAGGTGGGAAAGAAATTACTCGGCCAGGATCTCTTCTTCAATTTTTAACTTGCTCACAGTATTAATTTAGAAATGAAATTAATTAATTAATTAATTAAGGCCTATGAAAGGGAAACAGCCTTTTCAGAGTGGAACTGATCATTTTAGAAACAAACAAGATCTAATTTGTATTTCAAAAAATTACATCACATTGAGAAACAGGATGGTCTGATGGGGAAAAGACTGCATAAGGTACTAGATTCTACTTCTGAAATCATCAGTTGTCATAAGTGTACCTTAATCTAATACTCTAATCTGTTTTTTACTCTTTTTGTAGAATGAAGAAGATGACAACTTGTGTAAAATTAATACTGGAAGTTAAGGAATGTATTTGCGAGTGTTTGGGAATGAAACAGGGATGCTTCCAGTGAGATCTGGCTACAGAAACATCAATATTTTAGTTCATAAGAAATATGAACTTGGAACAGCATATGTATTGTTACTTAGGTAGATAAACTAGGTTAGCTGGTTAACTATGTCAATATCTGTATTCTGAGGCTGAGAAGTTCACTTTTGTTTCTTTTCCACGTGAGAAAGAACACTGCTTGGGATTTTCTATTATCAGTAGACATATAGGAAAAATCACAAAACAGTTATAAGCAATTACTTTTTTTAGGCATATTTCCACATGCTGAGACTAATACAGAATGATTAAGACTTTAATAGTCTAGGTGGGAACCAACGAATTTTAAGTAGCCACAGAGATTAGACTTGCTTAAGAACAAGGAAAGAGGAGGTATTAAAGAATATGACATTGAACTTAGACAACTATTTATGATTCGGGAACCAATGGTAGGCACTGTAGTATGCGTGTGTGACTGCATAAAAGGAGTGTTAGAAACAGTTTAGGCAGTATGGCACAGGGCTTAAAAGAGCATGACCTGGAGCCAGAAGGACTGGATTCAATTCCTGGTTCTACTACTTTCAGCTGTAGAACCACAGGCAGGCCACAAACCCTTTGCCTCACTTTTTCCATCTGTCAAGTGAGGATAATAGTACTTTTCTCAAAACATTGTTGAGATGATTAAGAGTTAAAGTGTTTAGAATGGCGGTTGAAATGTAACATGCACTGTATGTAAGTGCTAACTATAATGTTTATAGTAATTATTGCTGTTATTATAGCTACTCTTTTTTTTTTTTTTTGAGATGGAGTTCTGTTCTTGTTGCCCAGGATAGAGTGCAATGGCATGATCTTTGCAACCTCTGCTCCTGGGTTCAAGCAATTCTCCTGTCTTAGCCTCCTGAGTAGCTGGGATTACAGGCACCTGCCACCATGCCTGGCTAATTTTTTTGTATTTTTAGTAGAGATGGGGTTTCACCATGTTGGTCAGGCTGGTCTCGAACTCCTGACGTTAGGTGATCCACCCGCCTCAGCCTCCTAAAGTGCTGGGACCAAAGGCGTGAGCCACCATGCCCGGCCTATTATAGCTACTCTTGTACTTAATCTAAATCAAAAGTTAATACAGCCAAATATTATTTCTGATTAGGAACAGTGCTAATCTAATAAGCATTCTTCAAAACTACATTTTGTTATTTTCATTTAGTAACTAAACAGCTTACAGGCAAATACTACTAACCAACACATTGATTGACTTCCTCCCCAGAAACTTGTCATGAATAAAGTAGGTTTGAAGAAAGAAATGTCATTGGTAGACACATAGAGAAACCAGAGACAAGAAACAAAAGAAAAAGAGCACGTCAGAGATTTCAGAAACAAACATCAAGGCAAATTAAGTTTATATAAAAATGAAAGAGTAAAATTAATTTGAGAGGGTGATTCTTATATGAGAAATATCAGAGATTGTATCTAGGCTTTTCCACATTGTTTGGAAAACAATGAGAATATTCACTTGTACCACTCTGATTTTTTGGCAGGAAGATGCTACATGTCCAACGTACTGGGTTTCTATTATTCCCTATCTTTGTAGCTTCAAGAATATTATTTTCAGAAATAAAGAAGTTCTTAAAGCTCAGATAAACCATATTCAATGTAAAAGATCCTTTCTGAAGACTTTTTCATCTTCTGTTGGCAAACTTAGCTGCAAATTTTTGTTTGCCAATCTAGAGGACTTTCTCCTCTTCCACGTTGGAGTTAAAGGGATTGTATTTCCTTTGTAAATAATGAAATATATAAAACTGTTTTTGGATATTAGGCAACTGTTTTCAGATAATTAGACAATTACCTGAAGGAATATACATTCTGAAGTGTTGAGCAGGGGTGAGGAGATCAGGACAGTCTCACTGAGTTGAGGAATGAGAGATAAGTTCAGAAAGGCTGAGGCAACAAGAGAGGAGGTACCTAAGTAAAAACAAAGCCCCAGAAATCTGCAAAGGGTCCCCTTGAGACTTTGCTGAATATTTAATGCATAAAATGAGCCAAGAACAAGGGGGTTGCTATAAGTTAGACAATTCTTAGAGTTCATACAAGACAAGGAGACTTTCAAATTCTAATCTGCCTAAGTAGAGAGTCCTCATTGATCACTAGGGGCACCCAGCAGAAACCTCAGAAGGGATGTGCCTTGGCAGTAGGGTTAGATGTTACTAGAGCTACTCTAGACTTCTGCTCACAAAGCATAAGAAAAGCCTTGAAAAAAAAATCAAGTGGTGGGATCAACTATTTACTAACGTGCAACAATACTCTTTAAAAGAAGAAAATCAAATCCAGATGCTGAATAACATAAAATTCACAATACCCAATATCCAATAAAAAATCACTAGACTTCTAAGAGGCAGGAAAAAGTGTCAGGAAACCAGGAGAAAAAATAGCCAACAGAAAAAAGACCCAGAAATGAACAAATATTGAGATCTTTAAAATATGCTTAATATTAAGGACTTGAAAAAAATAAACATAATGAGGAAAAATACTAAAGAAATTTTTTTTAAGAGATCCAAAAAAAAAAAACTGTTAGAGTGAAAGAAAAAAATGGATGGGATTAATAGCAGATTAAAGAAAAAGACCAGTCACTTGAACCAACAGAACAGTGATAAGAACTGAAGCACAAAAAGAATAAAAGGTTTTAAAAAATGGAACAGTCTTAGTGACTTGTAAAACAAAGCTTAGCATTCGAACATACTTATAATTAGGGTCAGATAGCAGTAACTGAAAAGCAGCATTATTATTATTTCAAGAATTCAAGGCCAAAAGATTTTTTTGATGGAAACTATAAATCCATCAATCAATGATGCTCAACCGACTCTGAACAGAATAAATACATGAAAAGCACACCATGATACACCATAGTCAAACTGCCAAAAAACAAGGATAAAATCTTGAAAGTAGAAAAAAAAGACATGATATATGCAAAATAACAGTAAGAGGAATTACCAGAAACTTCTCATGAGAAATAAAATCTAAAGACAATAGAATCATGAAAATGCCCAAAGTGAAAAAAAATTTACATAAAATTCTATATCAAGTAAAAGTATTCCTCAAAAACAAAGGCATAAGATATTTTCAGAAAAACAAATGCTGAGAGAAGTTGTTCTAGTAGTAATCCACACTACAAGAAATGTTAAAGGAGGCTGTTCGTGCTGAAGAAAAATAATTTGAGATAGAAATTGAAATCTATGCAACGGAATACAGAGCACTGGGAATTGTAAATATATGGATAAATATACATTTTGACATAGATATCCATTTCTTAATATTCTTTAAAATTACTTTTTTTTTTTAGAAAGAGGAAGAGATTTTAGAAAAAGAGAGAAAAGGAGAAAGAAACAGCAAAAGAAAGAAAAAAGAAAGAGGAAGAGATTTTAGAAAAAGAGAGAAAAGGAGAAAGAAAGAAACAGCAAAAGAAAGAAAAAAAGAATGAAAGAGAAAGAGGGAGAGATTTTAGAAAAAGAGAAAAGGAGAAAGAAAGAAACAGCAAAAGAAAGAAAAAAAAGAATGAAAGAGAGAAAGAAAGAGGAAGAGAAAGAGGCAGAGAGAATGGGATTCTTGTTTTATTGCCCAGGCTAGAATACAGTCTAAAAATGGGTATTAAAAACCTCTTTTCTGCCAATAATTGTGTTTAACAATGGAGACAGGAAGGAATAGGGGATGAAAATAACAAATAAGCAGACAACCAATATTTTATTTAAACCTGTGAAATGCTATGCAATTGCTGGGGAGTGATTTACTTCCAGTTATGTGGTCACTTTTAAAATAGGTATAATGTGATACTGAGAAAAATGTATGTTTTGTGGATTTGTGGG
>PVKP010001507.1:0-144271 GCA_004027715.1 Plecturocebus donacophilus | reverse complement strand
ACATTCACATTCTCACCGTATTTGTAGTCTACCTGTCCATTAATTGAGGACTTAATGGTTTACTAGGCTTTTGGTCAGGTACTATGAACATGAAAAATAAAAATAGAGTTTTCAAACAAATTAAGGGGGGCACACCAATAAGACAATAAAAAATTATAAAAGTATGGAAAGTGCTGTAATATGAATAAGCACAGGACTGTGTGGAAGAGATAAAGGACACAACTTTTTCTGTGTGCATTTTTGGCAGATAGGGAGTAATCTAGTGTAGTGGTGCCAGAAAAAAGCCTTTTGTGCCGAAGGGCAAGTAGAAAACTTCCCATTGCATTATAACCATTATATTTATTTAAAAATATTATTGCTGGTAGTAGATTAGTAGTAGTAGTAATTAAGGATCTCCTGTCCCCACTATGAGTACAGTTTGTACATTATCTTATCTTTAGGTATTTTCAAGCTACGTTTGCAAACATGTCAAACATTGAGTATGACATTGAAAATATAAACTTTTAAGTTTGTTTCAAAGATAAGCAACTATAATTTTCTTATTCTTTATCAAATTACAATTTTATATGGATCTTTCTAGTATTTGATTTACACTATTATACCCTCTAGAGACTTTTTAAAGTTATATGAAAGATTGTTATTTGGTCCAGCTTTTCCTAGCTGTTGCTAAAATTTGGTTATTCTATCTTTAAATCTTTTATATTTTATTTTATGACCAAGGCAATTTTTATCTTCCTTGTTGATTGTTTATGCTTCTCCAATATTTATAATGGGTTATCACAGTTTTAGATATCCTTTGCCCAAGGTGTATATATTTAAGGATTTAATCTAATTCATAATTTACTTATTCTTCCCAAAGCCATTTTTGCTTTGCATCTGAATTTCCTCTAGGTCTTTTCCAGTGTCCCAGTTTTGAGACACCCAGCTGTAGGTATTTCAGCTCATTTACACACAGTGTGTATTTTGCATATTGCTTCCTGCCATGTAGCTGTTTGTGTTGGTTATGTTTGTTCCTAAACTATGCGAAGGGTTATGTAGCTGCCCAGTAAACAACCTAAAGTAGGCGTGCATTTTCTAATACTGACTGTGACAAACAAACCCTTTGCTACTCTGAATCCCAGGTTAATATTACAAAACCAAGTAATATCCAATATAAGAAATTTAAAAATTATAGCCGCTAGCTAACTCTTGCATAATCAAATGATTATGCAGAAATATTTCATATTATATTAACTGGAGCTCTCAAACAAGCTTTATTTGATATCAAACTATATTTCCACAAATACTTGTTCTCATTTGACCAAATAAAATATGAAAGTTGAGCTCAAACATTGTTTATAATAGAATGACCTCTACTTGGGAATGCCCCTTCAAACAACAGATTTAAACTTTAAAACATGTTTCCCAACATCTGAAATTCCCCAAAGCTCAGATTAATTACCAAATGCTCCTGCAGGCTCAGCAGCAATAGCACCCTGAGCTCCACAGACCTTATTTTGTACAGAATTGGCATGTTGTGAACTTCATGAACACTTTGTAGACTTCTTCTTCACAGCATTCTTGCTCCTTTATGAAAAGTTCATTTTGCAATCAGTAAATGCTAGTTTAGATCTATCATGAACACACTATAAGAAAGTATTAGAAATTACGAAGCAAATTTGGCCAACATAAATGAATTGCATAATTCATTTATATGTGAATTTCTTTAAAAATAATTATATTCATAATTAGACTATTTCATACACTCAATCTCACACTAATTAACATCTAATTTTCCATAACAAACATTTATAAATTCCTAAGAGTTTAGAAATATACTGATCCACAGTGATGAGTAAAATTCTGTTCTAATACTCATTATTAGTCAGATATACTGATATATTACATACTCAAATATATTCATATATTACATACTCAAGTTTGAGTCCTAAGCTCAAATTTGTGTACAGCATAATGCAAGTGTTAGGTACTGGAACAAAAGTTTGTACCAGTTTCCAAGTGAGTACTGAAAGAGAACCCCCAACATTTCCTGAAAAGGAGGACAGATTAAGGAACACTTTAAGGTAAGTCAAGATTAGAGCTGATGTTAAAGAATAAATGAAGGACGTAGAAGATTAAGGATGGACTGTGGAATGCAGTGTTATAATCATAGCTCAATGCAGCCTCAGTGTCTTGGGCTCAAGCAGTCCTCCTGCTTCCATCTCCTGAGAAGCTGGAGCTACAGGCACACACCACTATGACTGGCTAAATTTTATTTTTTTTGTAGAGATGGGGTCTCACTATTTTGAAGAAATGTATTTCTTACAGTTCTGTAGGATAGGAAATCCAAGGTTGAGGGACTTGCATCTGTCAAGGGCTTTCTTGCTGCATCATCCCATTGTGGAAGGCAGAAGGGCAAGAGAATGTGTGTGTGCATATGCATGAGAAAGAGAGAGAGAGAGAGAGGGAGAGAGAGAGAGAAAGGGGCTTAAAGTAGAGCCTTGATGACCTAATCATACCTTTTACAGGTCCCACCTCTCAACACTGTTGCATTGAGGATTAAGTTTCCAACATGTGAACTTTGAGAGACACATTCAATCGTAGCATGGTAGTCTTTTGAGATTCAAACATTTAAATGTATCAGTGATTCACTAAATATTTTATAGACTATCAAGAAATGTACTTGAAATTATATTTTTGTATTATACCCAGTTTTCACAGGTATTTTTATATTTTTGAATAGAAGGTTATTCAACTAAAGGGTTAAAGAGAAATGTTAGAGTTATTTCTGTTAGAATAAATCAATACATGTTTAAAGACTGTCTCAAGTACTCAGTGAAGATTTAGTGGGGAATTTGGAAAGGAAAATTTCAAGGTTGGAAAAGGTGACTATAATGGCTGGAAAACTAAGATGTTATTTTTTGAAAGATTGTGTGAATTTCAGTTATGTATTATGAACTCAGTTATTTAATTCTGCCCTCTTATTCAACCTGATGTCAGATTTTATACAGATAAATGCCATTATGCTTTTATTATTCAACAAACATATATTTTTAGGATGACTCTCCTCCAATTATTATTGCTGAGTCTTAAACGAGGTTCCTTGGCATGTTTGAACCCAGATATTTTATTGTTAAAGTCTTTAATGAAGTTGCCTGTTAATACGACAACAGTGCCTGATAGGAACAGGTTAATGTCTAAATATTGATTGTTGTGTCTTTCACAGCTTTTGATGTACTTCTATTTAATTCAGTTTAAAGAAATCGGGAGTTACAAACTGGCAGATGAAGAGAGCACATTTAACTTTTTAAACGTAACTTATTTATGTATAATATTAAAAATGATAACTTACACAAATACTATTTGTGATGTTGGCTTGTACAGCTATTGGTATTATGCATAATATAGGTACCTCTGAGAATTCTATATTTTTTTACAATGAAGTTTTATTTCTAAGACTCAGTACCAAGTGAATAGAGAAACAAAGTATAATAAGCATGGTTGTCTTGAGGTCTGAATACAGTCATTAGCCAATTGCTGTTAAGCAATTACTAGCTCTATCCTCACGGTCTTAGTTAAGATGGCTGTAATAAAAATTCTATAGACTGGATAATTTAAACAACGAACATTTATTTCTCATAGTTCTGAAACATGGAAAGTTTTAGATCAAAGCACCTGCAGATTCAGTGTCTGGTGAGGGCCTTATTCCTGGTTCGTAGACAGCTGTGTTTTTATTGTATCCTCCCATGCCAGCCAGAGAGGTCATCTCTCTCATGTCTCTTGTAAGGGTACTGATCCCATATGTGAGGGTTCTACCCTTATGACGCAATTCCCTCCCAAAGGCTCCACCCCCAAATAACATCACACTGGAAGCTAGGGCTTCAACATATATACTTCAGGAAATCATTCAGTCAGTAACCCTTAAATTCCTGGAATTATGTCATCTAAAATAGTTTATTGGCTCAAATAAAAGCACACTAAACATTGCTGGTATATGAAAGCTTCCATATAGAATGATTTAGGCATGGCATATCAGAAAATACTGAAGAACTGAAAATTGTATTCTAGAATAGTAACAGAAGCCTCTGTTTCTTCATGTATGAATTGTTAATTAGGGGATATTTGAGTATTTGATCATTAAATTTTTTGAATTACTTATTTTTAAAGTAATTCAAATACAAGACAAAACTTAAGTCAAATAGTACTCAAAGATGTTTGATGAAAGGCAAAGGTATTTCCGTTGACTTTGCCCTTGGCACTATGGTAGATTAACTAGCTGAAAAACCTTCTGTTTTTTATTTTTCTATTATTAAAAGCTAGAAAATCTGGATAAAAAACACATTTCTAGTAGAATAAGCTTACAGAAAAGTAGGGAAAATTTCATAGAGAGGCAAAATAGAGTAGACATGAGAAGTTGACTCTCAATTTTAGGAGCATTTGCTCAATTCAGTAGAAAATTAGATATTAATAGCTGTGCAGAGGACAGGAGAGAGAAAGCTTTGGTCAAGTAGAAGGTAGGAATTTGGAAGTAAAATATCTGCATGGCGCTGATACTTTCGAAGCTCTTCATAACAAAAGAAATGAAGACCTCTACTCAGAGAAATACAAACATTATAGAAATAAAGTAAATGGGGGGATATATTAATATCACATTTGTGGATTAGAACACCCAATAATGTAAATATGTTCTTTCTTTACAAATTATGTATAGTTTCACTTCAATCCTTAATTTCCAATGAGATTGTTCTTTTTTAATATTAACAAGTAGATTCTATAACTTAGATATGGAAATTTAATAGACTATGAATAGCTGATAATCTTGAATACTGTGAATAAAGGAGACCTTATTATATACCTGATCTATTAAGAATTATTATAAAGATACAGTATTATAAATAAGAAAATGAGGCCTTTTATAGGCCATACAGATAGAATAATAGAAGAATGAAAGTCCAGAAGTAAATGCATGTGTGTGTAGAAACTTAATGACCAAAGTTGCTGTACAGAAGAATAGTGAAAAGGTGGTCTTTTAAAAAGTGATGATGGGTTAATCAGACATCCATGTGCCAAAAAAAAAAAAAGAATCTTCACTTCTACCCCACACCATGTTTAAAATTATAAAGTTAATACACACACATATATATCCTGTTAGAGTATATATCTGAAATTCAAAGCTAAGCATATGTCTTTTAGATGCAATAGAAAATGTTTTGAATTTATGAGGCAAACATTTCCGAAATAGAACATTATCAATAATTATGATGGGAAAGTTTGGTAAGTTGGCCTACATTGATATTAACAGTTTGGTATGGTTTAGTTGTGTCCCTACCCAAATCTCATCTTGAATTGTAGTTCCCATACTACCCACGTGGGTAGGTAGGTAAATCATGGGGTGGTTACCCCTATGCTGCTCTTCTCATGATAGTTCTCATGAGATCTGATGGTTTTATTAGGGACTTTCCCCTCGGCTTGGCTCTTCTCTCTCTTGCTGCCATTTGAAGAAGGATGTGTTTGCTTCCTATTCCACCATGATTATAAATTTCCTGAGGCCTCCCCAGCCATGCAAAATGGAGTCAATTAAACCTCTTTTCTTTATAAATTGCCCAGTTTTGGGTGTGCCTTTATTAAAAACATGAGAATGGAGTAATACATAGCTTTTCTTCATCTGACACCATTAAAAGTAAAAAAAAAAAAAATTAAGAATATGATTTTCACACTAACTGTTAATTATCCTCAATGAATTGTTGTGCCTGAAGAAAAAGATCAAGTTAAGAGAATGTGATCAAGTAAAAGTTTTTAATTAGATAAAATGATTGAGGGGAAAAAGTTCAAGGTTATATTAGATTGGTGCAAATTTTGGGTTTTGTTGGTACATAATAAATAAGTAAATAAATATGAGTCATTAACTTACCAGAAAGACAACATATATCAGAGACTTTATAGACATTGATTCATGTCACTACGTGACAAATCTTCCATAAAATAATTACCTCTGGCAATATGGGAGGCAGCCCATGTATGTAGTGCATTTCTGATTGTGGGGGAAAGTTAAAAGCAGAATATAGCTAGTTTCTCTTATTTGCTATTGGCTGTACTTAACGTGGTATCATGAGAAAACTGAGATTTGAAGGAATTGGTGAATTTTCAAGCAGTAATGAAAAGGATACAGAATACTCAGAAACCTAAGGATTTAAGAGGCTTAAAAAGGCAACTGCTTCTTAAACCTAACCAGTAAGAGGGTATAAGAAAGACTTGAGAAAACTTTGGTGACCCTGGCTCAGCATTGTGACAAAGACCAAATTGAGAGTACAGTTTTCACACTTATTGTTAATTACCTTCAATGAATTATTATGCCCCAAGGAAAAGTTCAAGTTAAGAGAATGTGGTCACGTAAAAGTTTTTAGTTAGATAAAATAATTCAGGGGAAAAAGCTCAAGTTGTATTAGGTTGGCACAAAAGTAACTGCGTTTTTTGTCATTAATTTCAATGGCAAAAACTGCAATAACTTTTGTACCTACTTAATTGTTCTTCCACTGAAGCCCAAAATTTCCAAGTAGTTTACCATTAATTTGAAAGGGAGGCAGGAGAGCACAAAGGAAAAGACATAAAGCTATTTCGGTGCATATGTCAAGAAACTGGATTCTGAATGTGATTATTGGAAATAGATTGGAATCGGGTAGATACAAAGACTTACATTTTTGCAAAGGTTGTATTTCCAAAATTAACTAGGAATTGGAAACTCATATTTAGATCCCCAAATATTTCTCACACATTGTCCAAAAAATTCTTATTTATTAGGAAAACCTAATTCACATGCTTAGTTAAGGCATATAAGAAAATGAAGTATGGCCGGGCGTGGTGACTTGCCTCTCTAATCCCAGCACTTTGGGAGGCTGAGGCAGGTGGATCACAGTGTCAGAAGATCAAAACCATCCTGGCCAACATGGTGAGACCCTGTCTCTACTAAAATACGATATATATATATATATATATAACTGGGCACGGTGGTGCGAGCCTGTAGTCCCGCTAATTGAGAGGCCAAGGCAGGAGAATTACTTGAACCTGAGAGGCAGAGGTTGCAGTGAGCTGAGATTGCAGCACTGCACGCAAGCCTGGTGACAGAGTGAGACTCCGTCTCACGAAGAAAAGAAATGAAGTACAAGTGGGGTTGTTATCCAGTGAGTCTAAAATTTCCAAATTCAAATTTGGTAATCAAGTAAGAACAGATGTAAAGTATAATGATGGTGCAAGGTGTAAGAACTAAACTAAAAACCGAATGGCTTTAGTTCGTTGAATTGTTAGGCTCTAGTGTTAAATTTTATGCCTCTTGTGTTCTTGGCCAAAAAGTCTTGTCTTTCTATGTCGCATTGTCCTTGGTGGCAAGGATGTAATAAAAATATTTATGTTAACAGCTTTAAGAATTTTGTTTTGAGAATAAAATGGAAGGAAATATTTTTGAAAATGTTACAGAGCGATATAAAAAAACTGAGTCACACAGACGTCTGCAGTATCTATCAAGCTGTTACATGATGTGACTTGCTGGAATACCTACCTTATTTGGATTCTGTAAGATATGTGTACCTTATTAATTTACAATTCAGACACTAAGCATGTTAACAAAAACATGTTTTTTTCTTAACAGCTTCTAGATGGAATTATTTTTAACACCCAAGCTAGGTACATTTATAATACAAAAACCAGACCATCAGACCACTCATTGCATTTCTAGATTATGTTAAATTTTAATTGTGGCAGATCAAATAAGTAATTAAGGATAAAAGCAAAATAAATAAAATTGGAGTTCTTTTTAAAAGATAAACATCTAAGGGAAGCTCAGTAGAAAAATATAGTCATTTAAAGTGAATTTACATTCTAGGCACAGCAAATTCTAATTTTTTAAACCAAGAATAAGTGAAGCATAGGAAGTGAATGTGCATGTTTTCTCTAAGCACCTTCATGAATGCTTTCTAGGGCTCCTTCTAAGGTCAAAACCACTATAAGCAATGCCATGTCAATTACAGCTGTCTACAAATCAAAGTGCACTTTGGCTTTCATTCAGTTATTTTGAATAATTTGGAATGCCTGAAAGGGTCAGTCATCTGCAGTAATCTGAATTGGGAGCCAATTTCCCAAATTTGTTTTCAGATTAAAACTAGAGGCAATTCTGTCTTGACACATTTAAAACAACAACAAAAATTTATTTCTTGCCCTTACACTATGCATGTATGAGCTGGCAGGTGGTTCTGCTGGGTTTCATCACAGCCCTCACTCTGGGATCCAGAATAAGGTATCAACTACTATCTGAACATTGGCAGAAACCACAGCTAAGGTAGAAAAGAAATGATCAAAGCATGAACTGGTTATTATAGTGTCTGCCAGATGTGACACCTAGTCATTTCTGCCCCCTTTTCACTAACCACAGCAACTAATGTAATGAAATATATTATGTTCAACATATCTTGGTGTTTACAGGGGATGTTAAGTACATACATTCCAAATGACTATTTCTGTGAATACATATATAACTTAAACATAAGCTCTTGATGCTGTTTTTCCACATCCCAACTTTTCTCAGTATCTTGCAAATGTTTAAGTTACTAAGTTAAAAATAAATCAGCATTTCAACAATCTATGGACTAAAATATAATTCTGATCATAAAAAAATTTTGTGCTGCTTCTCCTTATTCTCACGTCAACCTTATTGTTCATATGAGATTCTGATTAAGTAATAAGAAAACATTACAAATGTTTCTAATGATTGGGTGTCTTGTTTTCACCAGAAACTGGTGCCTTTAAAAGTGCTCACCTCTTAACACTGATGCATCAGTGTTGGCAAAGACTAGAATCCCTGCAGCACTGGCTGGCAGGTAATGCCACTTTGGGATAGCTTGAAAGTATCATTAGAGAGCTACTATATGAAAGCTGAAAGTAAGAAAGGGAATTCAGATGTCAGTGTGCAAAAATAAGCATGGGTTTTATTAAAGTCAGCACCTGAAAATTAAAGATAATTTGTACATATTTTGATGCCATGTTTTTCACTGTATAAAATGTTCATTCACCTTATATAATCACTGTAGATTAAACTTTGTATCAACAGAACCTTATTTATTTAAATCAAATATTTAAAAAATTTAATGGATTTAGTCTGGATTCCCACTTTATCTAATATTAATATTCTGCTTTTTGTTTATTTTGACATACTTTGTACATTTCCAATCTCCCTGTACATTTTTATCATCAGTTTTTCTTGTACATAGTATATATTTTAACCTTATTTGAGAAACTTCATCTTTTAAAGGGAGTTTAAGTCACATTTATTTAAATAAATAACTTTTGGCATTGATTCTGTTACAGTAGGTAATAATTAATATACTTCATGGTTCCTTTCCTCTTTTCTATTATGCTTTATAAGCTATGCTTACTTTTTGGTTCTGTAGTTATTTTTGCAGGTTAGAATATTTAAAGATAATTTATATTAGATAACATTTTAAATATTCTAAAATTGTTTGTTCCTTCCTTAGCACTTCTTATTTTAGATTTGTTTTCCTTTATTGGCAATTCCATTTTTTTCCTAATTGTTCTAGTCATAAATCTTTGAGTCATCTTTGACTTGTACCCTTCTTTCACATACCACATATAATCTGTAATGAGTTCCCATTGGCTCTAACTTAATATTTATCACAAAATCCAACCACATTTTGTCACCTCCTTTGTTAGGACCTTGGTCCAGGGATAGGGGAGTAAACTTTTACTAATTGTGAGGATTTAGAAAGCACCATGGAGATATTTTCAAACTATGTAGTTCGTAAGGTTTTTTTTTTTCCTAAATGTATTTAGTCTGATATTAACAAAGTATATTAGCCTTTTAAAAAATGTTTCTTGTTAATATTTGCCTAATCTTGTTTTGATCATTTTTCAATCTTTGTTTTTCCTTTTGATTTAAATAGACTATCATTTAGGTTTGCTACAATATCCATCCAAAATATACTTGTTAAAAATCTTTCCTTATTTCTTTCATTTTAAGAAGTTGATTGCTTTTTTGAACACTGTTATTTTTTCCTGTGAACTAGTTTGGATGTTGGGACATTACTCTTATTCTTCTGTTATTGTATGCACTTTATCTCTGTTGCTTAGATTCACTGGTAATTCTAATCTGTGTTTGGACTGGATAGAATTTTTCTTTATGATAAAAATACAACCAAAAATTTTTTTCTGACATTTATTGGCAGTTATTTATTTCCAGCTATTTAAATCATACTATTTTTAATACTATCATCAATAAAAATGTAATACTGTCTCCAATAGAAATTTCTGAACATTAATTGATTTAATTATACTTTATAACTATACATTACATTTTCTCATATTAAATGAAAGTGTTCAATAATATAAAATATTACGTAAAACATTTTTTCTTTGATTTCTTTAATTTTATTAGAAATGTTTCTTCACGAGATTTTACTACTTAAAATAGTCTGACTTTTGAGGTTGAACATATTTTTGCCCTTGTTTCTGGCTACATTTTTAATGTTGCCAGAAACGTTAAGCAAAATATTTTCTTAAATTTTAAGACAGTGGGCAAGTGTTATTTTTATGATTAGAACTATTTTTGAATTTTTGTTGTTTTAGTTTTCTTAAATTAAACCTATGTTTCTGGCTGGGTGTGATGGCTCATGCCTGTAAACCCAGCACTTTCTGGGGCTGAGGTGGGTGGATCACCTGAGGTCAGCAGTTCGAGATCAGCCTGGCCAACATGGCAAGACTCTGACTCTACTAAAAATACAGAAAGTAGCCAGGCGTGGTGGTGGGCGCCTGCAATCCCAGCTACTAGGGAAGCTGAGGCATGAGAATCACTTGAACCCAGGAGGCAGAGGTTGCAGTGAGCTGAGATCAATTGTGCCACTGTGCTCCAGTTCTGGGGGACACAGCGAGAGTCTGTCTAAAAATAAAAATAAAATTAAAAAACTCCTATGTGCCTTAACTTATAAACAATGACTACATTAAACAATGTGGTAGCAAAGCTAAATCTGAGAACATGAGCTAGGACAAAATTGTCCCATTTAACAGGGAAATTAACTGTATAACAATTATGCCATAGATGCTAACAAAATGCTGGGGTAAGAACAGCAAACTGGATATCATAACTTAATATTTTCTCTTGAATATTACTGAAATAAATTGCATTACTTTTTTCTCAAAATACACTTGAATATATTCTTTGTTAGATATTAATATTAATAACCTTGAAGTCTTGTTTAATGAGTAGGCATGAGGAGACCACATGTCATGGAAGAATGGTTAAAATAAGGTCAGCACTTTGTTTTCTGAGGACATGATTGGGGTGGATTAACAAATGTATATATTTGCTTTGGTTGAGGCTCAGCAGGGTCTGGGAGTTTACCTTCCTTGGAGGGGCACAGAAGCAGTCAGTGGCTGACTGAAATTGAGATCAAGTAAGTGGCTTGCTTTCCTCTCCTCTTTGACACTCACTGGAGATACTAACACCTAGCCTTTGGCTATGCCCTTCTCAAGGATAGAGGAAACACATGCAAAGTAAAGATAGCTGGGCAACTTAGACCTCCTAGCATCAGCCACAGGGTCTCTATACATGGCCTTCTCTGCTTCCTGAGTTGGTCATTTAAGGATCAGCCACTGCTTTAAGCCACTAAGCAGTACAGGAAAGGTAAAGGGGCTCCCACCCTTTTTGACCACAGTTAATTCATAAATCAATTAATCTGCTCAAGTAATAGATAGTTGACAGTATTTACATAGCTCTGTTATACTGTTAGACACCCAAATATCCTTATTAAAATGTTGGTCTAATAAACTCCACCCTGACTAAGTTCAAAAAAACATACACAAGTGCTGACTTCATTATCAGCAAACTACAGGCTTTACTTGAGTCCCTGGAGCAGGTGACAATTTGATTTTTAAGTGTCTTACTGATACTTTGCATTGATGTAGCACCATTCAAACCAACTCTTAAAGTGCTCTAAAAGCATTAATTAATGAGAGCTCATAATATCCCATGGAAGACTGGTACATTTTGCAAGCTACCCTTTCAGAGATAAAATTTCCGGGGGTTAAGAGGCTTAATAAAAGTCACACTTCAAAAGCATTTGTACAGCTATGAACTGAATTCAGAACTACCAATTTCTATCACTATCAATGAGGACTCATTTCCTCTTACTGTGTGTCAATAACCAGTAATTGACGTGTGTTTTTTTTTTTTTTTAGGTTTTTAAAGCAAAAGTAGCATAATTCAGAAAGTAAAAAGGCTGATGTTTCAGAAAGGCTTTCTAAATAGATGTGCTAGTAGCTACATGATTCTGTGCTAGTGTTGATACAGAAACAGTAGAACTTTAAAAGTCTGGGTGTTTAAAATACATGAACTATTTGTGAAGAACACATTATTTGGAGATAAAAAGGTTAAATTTGGCAATTTGGCATTGAATAGCAATTTAAAAGTTCAAAACTAACATTTTGAGATATTAGTTGTGACAAATTTTTAAAGAGCATCTGCAATATGACAGACTGCAAGCTTTGATGTTAAATAAAATGGAATACAATTTTAGGCTTTGCTATTTAATTGCTGTGAGATTTTGAGAAAATCACTGAATCATTCTGAGCTTCAATTTTCTCATTTGTAAAATGGAGACTCAGTTAATGCACATACGAATACACACACACACACATACACACACACACACAAATATATGAAGAGGAATGCCAAATTTTTTACTTATCACAAATATACTTCATTTTTCTGAGCAGTGAATCAGGAAAAAATTAACTGGAATTATTTTGCTCTCTAAATTTAATTTTCTGAATATATAATCCATGCAAATGGTATAAAATTTAAAATTTAAATACTTTTAAAAATGTATCTCCCTTCCTTACTTGTTCTCCAACCATCTAGATACTCTACAAAAGAAACTTCAAAATTACATTCAAAATGTATATTTCCAATGGTAGCTATGAATTTAGACATTTTACTTACACATTTGTTCATGCAACAAAGATTATTATATCTAATAGATGTTTTTAGGTTAAAGTTGATTTTCACTTATATACTAGAAAACATTTCATGTATGTTGAGATATATTATTTTTAACCAGTGAAATTTTTTAGTGAATTATTAACCAGTACAATAATAGTAAAAAATTTTTTCCAGTTCTTTGCTATTATGGCTGCTTTGAAATATACAGTAAGTAATGTGCAACATAAAATATGTACAAAGATATATTTTTATATATTTGCTATGATTATTTTTTCATGAAGAACAAATAACTACAGCAAAATTGCTGTGCCAAAGTTGCATGTATACTTAATTTTGGCGGGCGTTGCTAAATTGTGTTACATAGAAGTAGTTAAATGTGTTAGTCCCACCAGTTTCTCCTAATGATACAGTGTTAGAAGCAGGAGGCAGAGTAATTCTAGGCAGACAGAGGTAGGTCCCTGGCGAAACCCACCTTCAAGTCTAAAAGCCTTAAACCTGAAGCCCAACATGAGAACATTTATCCCTCTTTGCCTTCTTGAATGTTGCTTTTTCTTAAACTACCCATGGCTTCTCCCCACCCCCGTCCTGTGCCTCTAAAACCTCCGGACCTAGCTGGCAGAGAGGAGAAGCAGCTGGAAGAAGTGGCTGGGCATCAGGGAGAGGTAACCTGACTTTCGAAGAGAGAAAGGCAGAGAAGCGGTTTGACTTTAGGGGAGAGTGACCTTCCCTTCCCATCCTCTTTCCAGCTCCCCTCCCTGCTGAGAGCACTTGCTTTCATCACTCAATAATATTCTCCACATTCACCATCCTTTAATTAGTCCATGTGGCCTCTTCCTTTTGGGCATCCGACAAGAATTCGGGATGCACCAGGTACAGGTACCCGACAGGCTGTCACACTGGCCCTCTGCCCTCTCTGGCTGAAGGCAGCTGCCCGCGTGATGAAAAGCAAAGGGCCCACTCAGCTGTTAGCACTTAAGCTGTCCAAAGACAGCAGAGCTGAAAGAGCATCATAACACACCCTCTGAGGCTTGGGGATCTCAGGCACCTCCATATGGACGCTGCCGCAGGCCGGCACAGTTTTCTCCTAGCAACGCCCAAAAATGGCCAGCTGGATCTGGATCCCATACCCACTGGCCTATGTGTTCCCTCCCACAAAGGGTTGAGAACCGTGAGCCGAGGAAATTGAATTTTTTTTTTCTGCCCGTGCCAAAAAGCACTCGCTCCAGTTTCTGCGCTTGTTTGCTCACATGTTCCCTTTCATGAGGGTAGACAGGGGCAGGCTGAGTAAATGAGGCACCCCCCCATCCCAAGGGAGTCGAGAAAATATCTTGCATCACTTACCCATGACAATCTTGTTTACTATTGAACTTTTTGACATTTGTCAATCTTGTAAGTATGAATATGTTTTATTAATTTGAATAAAGAATACAAGTTAAAATGAAGATACGTTTAGATAACTAACAACAGCAACAAAAAGAATAACTTTCATGATGTCTAATTTTGACTAGATTTTTGTGTGTAATACTTAATACTTTAAATATACTGCCTAGCCAATATCAATTCATGAATTTGGAGACATGCTAGTTTATTCTGTACAGGTAAATGTAATTATCAAGTTTCAAAAGCTTATCCATCACGATCAAGTAGGCTTCATTCCAGGGATGCACGGCTGTTTCAACATATGCAAGTCTATAAATGTAATCCACCACATAAACAGAACCAAAGACAAAAACCACAAGATTATCTCAATTGATGCAGAGAAGGCTTTAGTCAAAATTCAGCAGCCCTTTTTGCTGAAAACTCTCAATAAACTAGGTATCAAAGGAACATATCTCAAAATAATAAAAGCTATTTTTGACAAACCTACTGCCGGTATCATACTGAATGGGCAAAAACTGGAAGCATTCCCTTTGAAATCTGGCACTAGAGGAGGATACACTCTCTCACCACTCCTATTCAATATAGTATTGGCAGTTCTGGCCAGAGCAATCAGGCAAGAAAAAAAATAAAGCATATTCAATTAGGAAAAGAGGAAGTCAAATTGTCTCTATTTGTAGATGACATGATTGTATATTTAGAAGACCCCATCATCTCAGCCTAAAATCTCCCTAAAGGGATAAGCAACTTCAGCAAAGTCTCAGGATACAAAATCAATGTGCAGAACTCACAGGCATTCCTATACACCAATAACAGACTTAAAGAGAGCCAAATCGAGAGTGAACTCCCATTCACAATTGCTATAAAAAGAATAAAATACCTAGGAATACAACTAACAAGGAACGTAAAGGACCTCTTCAAGGAGAACTACAAACCACTGCTCAAGGAAATAAGAGAAGACACAAACAGATGGAAAAACATTCCATGCTCATGGTTAGGAAGAATCAATATCATGAAAATAGCCATACTGCCTAAAGTAATTTATAGATTAAATGCTATCCCCATCAAGCTACCAATGACCTTCTTCACAGAAATGGAAAAAAACACCTTAAACTTCATGTGGAATCAAAAAAGAGCCCAGTACAAGAGCCTTTGATTCCAAGGCAACAATAATCAAAACAGCAAGGTACTGGTATCAACACAGAGACATAGAAATGGAACAAAACAGGCCTCTGGAGCAACACCACACATCTACAACCATCTGATCTTTGACAAACCTGACAAAAGCAATGGGGAAAGGATCCTCTGTTTAATAAATGGTGTTGGGAAAACTGCCTAGCCATGTGCAGAAGGCAGAAACTGGACCCCTTCCTGACACCTGACACTAAAATTAACTACAGATGGATTAAAGACTTAAACATAAGACCTGACACCATAAAAACCCTAGAAGAAAACCTAGGCAAAACCATCCAGGACATAGGCATAGGAAAGGCCTTCATGATTAAAACACCAAAAACAATGGCAACAAAAGCCAAAATAGACAAATCAGACCTAATTAAACTCCAGAGCTTCAGTACAGCAAAAGAAACAATTATTAGAGTGAACCGGCAACCAACAGAATGGGAAAAAATGTTTGCAATCTACCCTCCTGACAAAAGGCTAATATCCAGAATCTACAAAGAACTAAAACAGATTTACAAGAAAAAAACCCATCCAAAAGTGGGCAAAGGGTAAGAACAGAAACTTTTCAAAAGAAGACATATATGAAACCAACAAACATATGAAAAAATGCTCATCATCACTGTCATTAGAGAAATGCAAATCAAAACCACACTGAGATACCATCTCATACCAGTTAGAATGGTGATCATTAAAAAATCTGGAGACAACAGATGCTGGAGAGGATGTGGAGAAATAAGAACACTTTTACATTGTTGGTGAGAGTGTAAATTAGTTCAACCATTGTGGAAGGCAGTGTGGCGATTCCTCAAGGACCTAGAAATAGACATTCCATTTGACCCCAGCAATCCCATTACTGGGTATATATCTAAAGAATTATAAATCATTCTATTATGAAGACACATGCCCACGCATGTTCATTGTGGCACTTTTTACAATAGCAAAGACCTGGAACCAACCCAAATGCCCATTGATGATAGACTGGACAAGGAAAATGTGGCACATACACACCATGGAATACTATGCAGCCATAAAAAATGATGAGTTCGTGTCCTTTGTAGGGACATGGATGAACCTGGAAACCATCATTCTCAGCAAACTGACACAAGAACAGAAAATCAAACACCGCATGTTTTCACACATAGGCAGGTGTTGAACAATGAGAACACATGGACACAGGGACACAGGGAGGGGAGCATCAGACACTGGGGTCCATTGCAGTGGCTAGGGGAGGAATGGGGGGATGGAGGCAGCAAACCACCTTGCTATGAATGTACCTATGCAACAATTTTGCATGATCTACACATATACCCCAGAATCTAAAGTACAATAAAAAACAAATCAATGGGTTTAAAATCAGAACACCAGTTTCAAGTCTTGTTTTAGCTTTGTGAATTTGGAAAAGTTATTATGTTGCTTCAAATCCTTGAACCTCTTGCATCCTTCATACATGCAGTTCTCAAAGTGTGGTCTCTTACCTGAAACATCAGCATCACTTGGGAAGTTTTTAAAAATACAGATTCTCAGGCACTACTCCAGATCCCCTGAATCATATATTGTGGAGTTTAGCCCACCTCTCTGTGTTTTTACAAGCACTCCAGGTAATTTCAATGCAACCTGAAGTTTGGCAACAGACTTTACTGCTGAACAAAGGAAACAGTGACTCAACCTCAAAAGCTGTTGTGAGGATCATCTTTGGAATCGCCAGGGAGGTATATGTGTATGCATATGTACATGTATATACATCTGTGTGTGTGTGTGCATACACAAGACACAGAGGTGACACCAAAACACCTGGAGTTCCCTCCAGTTATTGTCAACTAGTTATTGCAATTATGTCCGTTGTCCACAACCATGAGGCCCTTAGAATTTCTGCGACTTCAATATTTCTCTGCCAACCTGGCCAGAAAAATGTCTATGGACTCTGAGAATCCTGGAACCAAAAGTGTAACAGTGCATCGCACAGCCTTTTCCTTCTCATCCCCATAAGATTCAGCCACTGCCCTACAAAAATAGAAAGAAACTTATGGGTTGTTCTCTCTTCTTTCATAGCACTCCTGCCCTTTTTGCTTTTTAAGAACTTAAGCTTGAGGAACTGAAAATCCAGACAAGCAAGTTACTGTCTTCAAGGAGTGTCTACTTTTTATTAGGAAATAAAACTCACTTTAGACAAAGGACAAAGCTAAATCACAAACACTGATTATCATCACAATAAATGACCTTGCAATCCTAGTATAGCATACTAGTTTAAGGAAAATACGTAGGGAAATTGTTTTTGTTTAGCTTCTCCATTTAAACTTGCTAAATTTCAGCCAAAGTATAGTTGAACAGACCGAATGCCATATTGGGCTTAAAATGTATTTCTGACTTAAATCAATTGTGTTTGAGTTAATTATTTAGGAGAAAAACATGCCATCTCTATACCAAAAAAGGCTTTGGCTAAATAGGTAAAATTGTCTAATGAATTGACCATTTAACTTCCCTAACATACTCCAGCCCTAATCAGATTGTATACAGGGCTTATATATGGTAAGGGTATGAGAAGTAATCCAATAAATATGACATATAATACTGGAGCATCAATTGTGTGCAGTGAGTGTGAACACATTTAAAACAAGAAGAGTAAATGGAATATAATGTAAGATTTAAATAAATTAGAAAACCCTCAAGCTTGTGTTGCCCACTGTGAGCTTTATCACTAATCTCTTCCACATATCCCACTCCTATTTCTGTATGCTCATATTAAATTTCCTTTATCAATGCAGATATGAACACAGAAAGTTTGAGCTCACTATACTATAAAAAAGGATAGTGATGTAAAGAATGCTGTGCATGAACTATCAGAATAATTGAGGTCAAAGAATTATAGTAATAATTTCTTAAAGCCTTTCTCTTGTATACATGTAAAATAAACATCAATTTCATAAATGTCAACTCCAATCTGTTAGTAAGATAGTAATGTTAAATTAATATGCTGTCTCATAAAAACATAGGTGACATTGATTAACATATTTCTACTATCTCAATTAGGAAGTCAAGAATATAATACGTAAACACTACTCACTACATATACAGTCATGCACTGCATAAAGATGTTTCAGTCAACCACAAACCACATGTGTGATAGCGGTCCCATAAGATTATAATGAAGCTGAAAAACACCTATTACCTAGTGATATTGTAGCCTTTATAATGTCACAGGGCAAGACATTACCTTTTCTATGTTTAGATACACAAATACTTGCCATTTTATTACAATTGTCTACAGTAGTTAATACAGTAACATGTTGTACAGGTTTATAGCCCAGGAGCAATAGGTTATCCTTTATAGGTTTGGGTAAATACCCTCAATTGTGCTCAAAATAATGAAATCACCTAATGACACATTTCTCAGATTATATCTTCATTGTTAAGTGATGCATAACTGTATATGTGCACACACACGTGTGTGCACACACACCAGATTGCATTTGTGACCAAGTAAAAAATAATTTTCAACAAATAGACAAATACAGATGAATGCACAACCCATGAAAACCAAACTTTTGTTCTAACAAAACTTCAACATATATTCAGAAATTTGTACCAAATATCTCAAATATTGATTCTGATAATTTAGGTTAGTATTTAATCTTCTGTAAATAAAATTAGGAACATTTTAGTAGCTGCAGGATGACTGTATTAGTCCCTTCTCACACTGCTATAAAGACATACTTAAGACTGGGTAATTTATAAAGAAAAGAGCTTTCATTGCCTCATGGCTCTTTGCAGGCTTCTGCTTCTGGGGTGGCCTCAGGAAACTTACAATCATGGCAGAAGGTTAAAGGGGAAGTAGGCACATCTTCACATGGCCAATAGGAGAGACAGACAGTAAAGCGGGAAGTGCTACACACTTTCAAATAACCAGATCTTGTGAGAACTCACTTATGAGAACAGACGGGGAAATCCACCCTCATGATTCAATCACTTCCTACCAGGTTTCTCTTCCAACATTAGGGAATACAATTTAACGTGAGATTTGGGTGGAGACATAGAATCAAACCGTATAAATGACTAAACAGTCTGATATTATATAGACATCACTCAAAAGTTCAGAAAAATGCTAAATCATTTCAAACTTGATGGTTTTGTTTTGTTTTAATTATTTTTTATTATACTTTAGGTTCTGGAGTACATGTGCTGATCATGGAGAATTGTTGCATAGGTACACACATGGCAATGTGGTTTGCTGCCTTCATCCCCCCATCACCTACATCTGGCTTTTTCCCCCATGTTATCTCTCCCTTGCCCCCCAACCCCAACAGACATGTGGTTCTATTTATGTGGCGGATTATGTTTATGCACTTGCGTATGTTTAACCAGCCTTGCATCCCTGGGATGAAGCCTACTTGATCGTGATGGATAAGCTTTTCGATGTGCTTGTTGCAATTCGTTTGCCAGTATTTTATTGAAGATTTTTGCATCTATGTTCATCATGGAGATTGGCTTCAATTTTTCTTTTCTTGTTGAGTCTCTGCGGGGTTTTGGTATCAGATGATGTTGGTCTCATAAAATGAGTTGGGGAGGATTCCTTCTTTTTGTATTATTTGGAATAGTTTCAGAAGGAATGGCACCAGCTCCTCTTTGTATGTCTGGTAGAATTCGGCTGTGAATCCATCTGGACCTGGACATCTTTTGGTTGGTATGCTATTAATTGGTATCTTAACTTCAGCCCTTGTTATTGGTCTATTTAGGATTTCAACTTCTTCCTGGTTTAGTCTTGGGAGGGTGTAAGTGTCCAGGAATTTATCCATTTCTTCCAGGTTTCCTGGTTTATGTGGATAGAGTTGTTTTTTCTTCTTCTTCTTTTCTCTTTTTCTTTTTTCTTTTTCATAGCTGTGAACTGTTCTGAGATGCGTTTGAAGAGCTACTGGTACATAAAATTGTTTGTAGTAATCTCTGATGGTAGTTTGTATTTCTGTGAGGTGGTGATATCACCTTTATCATTTTTTATTGCATCTGTTTGATTCTTCTCTCTTTTCTTTTTTATTAATCTGGCTAGTGATCTGTCTATATTGTTGATCTTATAAAGAAAAACCAGCTACTGGATTTATTGATTTTTTGAAGGCTTTTTTGTGGACGTATCTCCTTCATTTCTGCTCTGATCTCTATGTCTTGTCTTCTGCTCACTTTTGAGTTTTTTTTTTTATACTGCTCCTCTAGCTCTTTCAATTTTGATGAAAGGGTGTCAATTTTAGATCTTTCCTTGCTTCTCTTGTGGGCATTTGTTGCTATACATTTCCCTCTAGACACTGCTTTGAATGTGTCTGAGAGATTCTGGTACGTTGTGTCCTCATTTTCATTGGTTTTGAAGAACATCTTTATTTCTGCCTTCATTTCATTGTTTATCCAGTCAGCATTTAAGAGTCAGTTTTTCAGTTTCAATTTAGTTGTGGGGTTTTGAGTTAGTTTCTGAATTCTGATATCTAATTTGATTGCACTGTGGTCTGAGAGAATGTTTGGTGTGATTTCCGTTCTTTTGCATTTGCTGAGGAATGATTTACTTCCAATTATGTGGTCAATTATTTTTAAAAGTATAATAGTGTGTTGCACTTTGTGAATTTAGTTCTGTATTTATTATCTCAAATGACTGAAACAACATGATAGACAGGGGATATTGCTGTATAAAGATGAAGAAATTTAAGCTCAAATAACTGAAATACTTCTAAATGGCTACATAGCAAGTAAACAAAAAAATAATAGAAATTAATCAAGATACCTACCTTTAAAATTCAAGTTTTTTCATTACTTTAAATTGCTCTAATCAACCAAAGTGAAATGTTCTCATACTTCAGGTACCTTTTTAAAATATACATATTACATACAAAATTGTTGTATTAACTGCGTTCTTATTGTACAGAGTGATATAATATTGAACTATGTGACTGAAATTTGCAGCAACATTTAGTAATAATATTTTTGTCTTAACTTCAGATTCTGTATTGTTAAAGTAGGCAAAATTTTTCCATTTCCTGGAAATACATTTATTTGGAAGATTTCCGACTTCCAAAATGTCTCTTGCATGTGATGAGTTGATTGGAGATACAAAGATTGCCTAATTTATTTAAAGCATAGATTCTGGTTTTGAAACACAATATGTAGGCCCATTTTGTTTTTTTCCAGGCTGTTGTATATTTTCTTCTAGACAGTGAAAATAGCACATCATATAGAAGAGATGTTTCAATACCATCAGTACTGGTGCAAAAGTTTTATATACTGGGTCTTTTTCAGTCTTTCTTTAGATTTGGCAGAAAAAGTAGAAGTGTTACTTCTTTAAAAACTGTTCAGTTGCTGGGCCTGCCTGAGGCCACATCTTTCTACATATGCTTTAGGTGGGTGGATCACCTGAGATCAGGAGTTTGAGACCAGGCTGGCCAGCATATTGAAGCCCCATATCCACTAAAAATACAAAAAATTAGCGGGGTGTGGTGGCACATGCTGGTAATCCCAGCTACTTGAGAGCCTGAAGCAGGAGAATTGCTGGAACCGGGAGGCAGGGGCTGCAGTGAGCTGAGATCACGCCACTGCACTCCAGCCTGGCGACAGAGAGAGGCTCTGTCAAAATAAAATAACATAAAATAAAATAATAAAAGAAGGCACATTTGTTCCTTTCAAGGGACTATCTTTGCCAACATCTGAAGAAAACTTTAATGAAAAGTATCCAGTGATTATGTGGACTTTGTTTTTACAGAAACTGCCAGGAACCAAGAAACACAGCTGTTTCCTTAACGTTGTCAAAAGTAAGAGTCACAGTGTGTGCATTTACCTGCCCTGCGAAAACACATACTTCTGTCGATCTAGAAAGGGATTTATATTTTGAGGACCCACAAGAAATGTTTTCAAAAATAAAATTTGAACTAGTTACCTATATATTACAGCTCTGTTTTAATGTTTACAACATAAATACATAGATATTACCTTGTCCAAAACAAAAATAGCACTGACAGGAGATCAACATCCTCAAGAAGACCACAGGTCAGCAAACTTTGTATGCACAGGCTTTTGAGAAGAACGCAGCAGATAAATTAACAAGATAGAGACACAAACGTATTTAATTTTAACTAGATAGAGGTCATCTGAAAGTATAGAATAGTTGTTACTATTTATTTTTAACAACAAAGAAATCGCTGAATTTTATTTAAGACCTAACTATGCTTCCGAAATACATGCAGTTCTACCTGGTGCTTAAATGACTCTTCTTCACCGTCAATAGCTTGTAACCTCAACAATACCAGATTTAAAATCTACATTTATACCATTCCATATCTACAATGAGGTGCCAGACTAGGAAAAGCATGACCCTTACTGTTTTAATGGTAAGGCAGACTAGCTCCCTGTGCTAGCCATCCTCTTATGCTGAGCCCCTGAACTTATCGGGAGCTGTTCCACAGAAGACACCCCTCATTTTCTGCCAGTTAAATTCATGAGGATCGTACTTCCAAATTAAGGCCAAGATTTTTCTTACAACCCATAGTAATGTCTCTTGTATTTTCTATGGCATGAAGACTCATTTATTCATCCTGACTTAATGTCAACACCTCATCGTCTTGCAGTCTAGACTGTCCACTTCTTAGGTGCCAGACGTCATCTTACGTTCTTTGTATTATGCTGAATCTAGAAAATTCTGGGCACACAAATAGCCAGCTGGTGGATACGACAACATTCCTTACTGTGGTCTGAAAAGTTATTCTGGTTTAGAAGAGTCAGCTCACAAGTAGAAAGCATCTGGATTCTGTAGGAGTCTTTTACGTATTTGTAATAATGTCTGAAATAAAAATGTATTTTAAGATGAAATTATAAAATATTTACAAGTGACTATTATTTGGTATAGGTAGAATGCCTTTGTTTCAATTATTCTGCCATAAAAGAAACAAGATTATAATTAGGCGAGTGTCTTGTGAAAGTTTTAAACTTACAAAAATGTCCTATTTAAAATTGATTAGCTTCATAATTGTTAATTGGTCAAAGCATTCATATTAAATAAGGTCTATAGAAACTTTTTGTTGTAGTCAGAGTAAGGAACTCAATTAGAAGCCCCCAAATGAAATGACTAAAAAGCCCATCAACAAATTATTCTAATTGGACACTTATCTTGGCAGCTGAGAATTGAAAGAAAAATTATTTGAGAACAAGAGATATAATTTGTAAAATTACTAGAATTGACAGGTTCTGAGGTCCTCTAAGTCCTCTTTTCAGACAAAGGGCATTTATGTTACCATTTTTATTTAAGACATCTTTCTCTCTGAAGCCCTTGAAACCAATTTATTTCTTTATTCCATTCTCCCTCCCTTCCCCCCTCCCCTTCCTTCCTGTCCCTCTCCCTCCCTCCCTTCCTTCCATTCTTCTGTCCTTCTGTCCTTCCGTCCTTCCTCTCTTCCTCAAATTATTCTGATCTTCTGACTGGCATAAAAAAATAGACTAGTCATCCTTAGCTGTTACTATTAGGATAAAATTTGTATTTTTTCAGGTTTGGTTTTTGAATCATTTTAAAAGGAGGAGAGTACAAAGATTAATCAAAACTATTATCTATTGAGTCAGCTACGATTAGGGAATTATCCAAGCTGTATTTAGGAAGAGTACAAACTTGCTCACATTCAGTGGCCTCAAATTAGCAGCAGCAGCAGCATCACCTGGATACTTGTTAGAAACATGATTTCTTGGGTCTCACTCCAGAGCCCCTGATTTTAAAATTCTGCAGGTAGAGCTCAGGAATCTGTTTTCACAAGTCCTCTGAGTAATGCTAATGCACTTTAGAATCCAGTAGTTTATTTCTGAGCAGAATAAAGGACATGGAAAGCCTCATTCTCAACCATTTTTCTCACAAATATATATAAAAAAAAGGTTGAAAATGAAAATAGTATGACTGATTGTAGAGGAAAATTAATGCAATTTCGCCAGTTCAAATCTGATTCTTCTATTTTGTTCCACATGATTGAGGTGATTCTACTCATCCTTTAACAAGACTAAAGATAATATGTTGCCCTATTCATTAGAGTTTGACAGCAGTCAACATTGATTAAAGAGCACAGAACAATATTCAAGTAATTTATGCTTCCATAAAGGTATCTTTAGATTATGGGGTGGAAAAGTTTCAGAAGGGATGAGTCATAGCAGATATGTTTTTAATCTTTAGGTAATTAATTTAGAAGGGGAATTGTATATAAGCTTTTCCAGATTGTATTGAAATATGAACACAATCTCACTTTCTTTCCCCCAGTAAATTGTCATAGTCATTTCTCTAGATTCTCTTTCAGCTATGGAATGCTCTTTGATTTGCAGACATGTATTATATATAACCAAGAATAGATGCTTTCAGAAATTGTTGACTGTAACAAACAAACTTAAAAGTTCTTAACATATGGTTGTTGTTGATTGGATTTATCTATCATAACAGGAAACTAAGATAAGGTTTCATTCAGCAAAAAACACTATGAAGTATCACTTTATGGAAAGCCATTAGCTAAGACTCTAAAGTATAAAGGAACACGAGAAATGCAAATAACAACAATATAATTAAACTGTCAAATGCAATAGCAAAATTTATGTGAAAAATGCATGTAGCCTCAGTGTTCTTTCCTCACCCCTCCCATTCCCCTGGTTTTTAAGGCAACATCAAAACAGTTACTTCTGAGAATATTTATAACCTATCAAGAGACAAGACTAGAGACTATGTGGCTGTGCACCCTGAAGGAAAATGTTCATTTCAAAGCACCATTGATGTAAATATTGCCTCTTTTTAATTTTGCTGAATGGGTTGTTATGCTGATAAATTTAATTGTGTTAGAAGGATAATTATCTAAAAGCCACTGGCATTATAAACACCAGTGCATTTCCATATAGACTTATAGATGTGGAATCGTCTTTAATATAGGGGACGTGAGTCTTAATAAAACTGTTGCTTTTTATGTGAGGAAATAATAGCACAGTAGCAACAACAGCAAAAATGCTTCAGAGGAAGTTTGATATGGTTGATGGGAGATAGTGTTAAGAGATTCTTGCAGATGAATATTGCTATTTCTGCTAAGCTGTTAAAAACTTGAGACATGTCTAAGTCTTCATTGTCATACACACACACACACACACACACACACTCACACACACACACACTTTCCTCTTACTGGTTTTCATTTGGTTGTATTTACTGTACACTGAGGTTTTTTAAAAAAATACATGAAGTGGCAAAATACCTCTGCAAACAAGCAAAACAAGTATAACAAAAAATTACCAAATTACGTTATGTGTAACTGAACTAATATAATAGGAAATGTGAATATTTTGAAAAGAGGGACTTATTCTGAATTAATAGGAATTAAATATTGTTTATCCAAGGAAAGAGATGTCAGAGATGCAATGAGTAGCTTGAATAATATGAGATGGAGGAGAGAGAAAATGAATGTCTGTATCTGTGACTGTTTTTTATTTAAAAATAGAATTGTTAATGTATTCGAGAGAAAAATCTTATTTCAGTGAACTATCAACTGTTGTTATGAAATGAATACAGAAATCTATGTTTGAAGCTCAGTTTTGTAATGTGCTATTATGGCTTTGTTTCAATTGTTCACTAATTTTAAAAACCTCCAAATAATAGCTATTTTTACAAAGAATATTGTGAATATTTTACAAATAATTTTTGTGAAGTATAAGATACTGTATATATCTCTTATATATGAAAGTGCACATAGGAATTACTATCATCTCCAGGCTTTAGAAAACATTTTTCAATATTTCTAGATATGAAAAATGCACCTATTTCTATCTTATGACAAGAGACTAGTAGATGGTCGTTAAGCTGTGGTTGTCACAGTCACCCAGATCACACATGTGTATTAATTCTATATATTATATCAATTATACTATGGTTTTTAGAAGTATTAATATATGTTTATTTGTATTAACAAAAACTGATGACCTAAAAAAAGGGAGGAAAGCAAGAGAGTGCGATACGGTTTTTCTGTGTCCCCACCCAAATTCCGTCTTGAATTGTGACTCTCACAATTCCCACGTGTCATGGGTGGAATGCCGTGGGGGTGACTGAATTATGGGGCGGGTCTTTCCTGCACTGTTCTTGTGATCGTGAATGAGTCTCATGAAATCTGATGGTTTCAAAAAGAAGAATCTCCCTGCACAACCTCTTTTGCCTGCTGCTATCCACTTAAGATGTGATCTGCTCCTCCTTGCCTTGCGTCATGATTGTGAGGCTTCCCCAGCATGTGGAACTGTAAGTCCAATTAAGCTTCTTTCTTTTGTAAATTGCCCAGTCTCAGGTATTGGTGTGTCTTTATCAGCAGCCTGAAAGTGGACAAATAGGGAGAAAAAATGAGAAAGAGACAAAAATGAAGAGAAAAGAAAGATAAAAAAAGATTTTAAATTTTCCATTATAATATAAAAAGCTCAGCTTAGGAATCATCCTTATCTCTTTTTTTTTCTTACCTCCATTTTATTGCCCTCACACCCTACTTATATTTCATAATTATTCTATCTAAGAAACTACCCCAAAAGACAGTGGCTTAGTAAAACACACCTGTTCCCAGATTACGCAATGAAAGTAATTTCCGTGGTTCCAGTTGGATGCCTTTAATTTTTCCCAGGAAATTTGTCACAGTTGTCTTATTTCTCTCAGGGAAATTGTCATAGAACTATGGTTTATTATAAAGTGAGGGATGACAGCAATCCTTTTAGTATGCTTTCCCATACTTTCCCCAAATTCATGTTGACTTTATTCTAACCAACAAATTGTTGCTTGATATGAGAGGACTGAAGATGAGAAAAAGTTTCTAATATCTACATCAGTACACTCAGCCAGCTGAGGACATCTCCATCCTGCCACGTCACTCCTGCAGCTTACAGATGTCTAGCTTCCTTTCTCTACTAGGAATTAAAGGGGAACTTTGTAGTCTCTGAACAACGTGTGCAGCTGCATGCGTGAACATACCTTGCCCCTCACCCCCAACCACACACAGATGTAAGGAGAGGCGTGTTAATTTACATATCCAAATAAGTCTTCATAATATTTACAGTGGTTCTGTGGCCCAGCATTTGGATTAGTAACATAGTTAATTTTGAGACTTTATCATATTCTAGATCCCAGCTTTTGCTGGACACATATTTTCAATGTCAGTAGCACAGAGCCATCTACGAGCTAATTTGAAGAGAGAGGTTTGTTAATTTAGGTTTGTTTATTCTGAAAACTCTACTAAAATGAAATTTTAATGTACTTACAAAACATATTACTTTCCCTTCAGAGTGATATAAGACCCAGTAAAACTTGGGTTTTTATAAGCTTTAGCAACTAATGATGTTTGTAGAGGCTTTTGAAATGCATGGTAGGTGATAATATTCCATCTCTCACTGTTACAGCATTGTTATGATCCTAAAACCAGTAACACTGTTGAAGTGAAATCCATATAAAATTACAAAATTCTTAGAACTTTTAGGCAATGTGTTTGACATTTTCTTATAGTCAGTCAGTCCAGTTTCTGTGCTCTTGGTTCATTTTGTTTGTCATCTATGTGAGTCAGGATCAATAGGATCACTATGTTTATCTATTCAGATCTGAGATATTGACTTGCAAATAGACAATTTCATTATCCTCATGGGCATGATTTTCCTATTGGTGTCATTGGTACAAACTGAGCCTCTTGGGGTTTCTACTGAAAGGTTATGATAGCCTGTGTTCAACTCAATGAGAATTTACTAAATTCCTCCAGTCATGCCTAGAGGTACTGCATACAACTATGAGGTAATAATATCAGTGTTATAGAGTAACGTGAATGAAAGGGTTACAAAATGAACTCAAGGATTATACAGAGCTATGGAGAATACTCACTACAGCAGACAAGATCAGATGGCACACTGTACTTGGGGTTCTTACACAATTTTCAAAACAGCAGGGCTTTGTTCTCAGCTCTTCAGTTCTTGCAGGCTTGTGAACTCTTCATCAAGATGGGAAATACAATCTTTTTTGCTCTTTCTGAAGAAAGAGCAAAATGTGAAAATCTTTTGAAGCTGAGTTTGCTTGTAGTCAGTGCAAATGGTAAAGAAGAGAAGTGAAGGAATTTAGTCAAGCAATTTGCAAAATTTTATATAAAGGGTTATCTGGAAGATTGATTGATGAGTTTATGGAACTATAGGAGAGTCATTAGAAAATTTTGTAAAAAATTAAAGTAAGTTTCAGTAAGTATAGCAATAACCCATTAGATAAATTATATAATTATTATAAAACTTTTATGTAATAAGAGAATATTTTTTATCATAATTATGTTTTTATTCTGGAAGACCACCTTAATAGTGGCGTTGGAAAAGCAAAAACAATTTATAGAGGAATCTGTCTGCATCAAGATAATACCTATGGACGACAACAAAGTGTGTCTTGCTGTATTTGTCTTCAGTTCTTAATGTCACGTGGTTTCCTTTGGCAGCCTCCAAGTCTGTCTATACTCTAAGTTCAAAACGGTGAAACTAGTGAATTTATCCCTTTTTCAGATATTTTAACATCAAGTCTATTTATCCTTAATTCTCTTTGCAAATACAGTGAAATTTTATGTTTTAGATTAGAGATTTGTAAATAGTAAATTTAATGGCTTGCCCACTTAATAATTCAAATAATTATTTTTATTTGTATCATTTGAGTGTCATTTTCAAGGCAACAGAGCTGACTGTATGAAGAGAACAAATCTAAACTTCAAGAATAATGCATTTTATATATTTTACTGTTCTAATTTCAAATTTTAAATATGCTGCTTTTTCTATCAATATTCTTCTGGAACTATGTATCAACTTCCTGTTACTGATTACTTGGCAACTATTTACTGTTTATGTGGCCTTAATATACTTCTGTGTGAAGTTGGAATTGTAAAAGTACTCTGATCTGGGTTTGTGAGAGTTACCAGGATAATTCATGTAAAGTGTATTTGCAAAATTTATTCAGTATGTTTGCAAAAATTTTCTCCCTTTCTGTATGTTGTTCACTCTGGTGATAGTTTCCTTTGCTGTGCAGAAGCTCTTTAGTTTAGCCTGATCCCACTTGTCAAGTTTTGCTTCTGTTGTAATTGCTTTTGACGTTTTCATTATGAAAGTTTTGCCCATGCCTATGTCCTGAATGGTATTGCCTGGCTTTTCTTCTAGGATTTTTATAGTTTGGGGTTTTACATTTAAGTGTTTAATCCTTCTTGAGTTAATTTTTGTGTAAGTTGTTAGGAAGGGGCCCAGTTTCAATTTTCTTCACATGGCTAGCCAGTTTTCCCAGAACCATTTATTAAAAAGGAAATCCTTTCCCCATTGCTTGTTTTTGTTAGCTTTGTTTAAAATCAGATGGTTATAGATGTGCAGTCTTATTTCTGAGATCTTTATTCTGTTCCATTGGTTTACGTGTCTGTTTTTGGACCAGTACCATGATGTTTTGGTTACTGTAGCCTTGTAGTATAGTTTGAAGGTGGGTCACATAATGCCTCCAGATTTGTCCTTTTTGCTTAGGATTGTCTTGGCTATATGGGAGTATTTTGTGGTTCTATATGAATTCTAAATTATTTTTTTCTAATTCTCTGAAGAATGTCAGTGGTAATTTAATGGGAATAGCATTGAATCTATATTAATTTGGGCAATATGGCCATTTTCATGATATTGATTCTTCCTATCCATAAGCATGGAATGTTTTTTCCATTTTTTAATGTTCTTTCTGAATTTGTTGAGCAGTGGTTTGTAGTTCTCCTTGAAGAGGTTCTTCACATCACTTGTAAGTTGTACTCCTAGGTATCTTATTCTCTTTGTAGCAATTTTGAATGGGAGTTCATTCATAATTTGGCTTTCTGCTTACTGCTTGTCTGTTGTTGGTGTATAGGAATGCTTGTGATTTTTGCACATTGATTATGTATCCTGAGACTTGCTGAAGTTACTTATCAGCTTAAGAAACTTTGGGGCTGAGACAATGTGGTTTTCTAGGTATAGGATTATGTTATATGCTGAAAGAGACAGTTTAACTTCCTCTCTTCCTATTTGAATGCTCTTTATTTCTCTTGCCTGATTGCCCTAACCAGAACTTCCAATACTATGTTGAATAAGAGTGGTGAGAGAGGGCATGTCTGTGTTGTGCCAGCTTTCAAGGGGAATGTTTCCAGCTTTTGTCCGTTCAGCGTGATATTGGTTGTGGATTTATCATGAATGGCTCTTATTATTTTGAGGTAAGTTCCATCAACACCTAGTTGATTAAGAGTTTTTAACATGAAGTGCTGTTAAATTTTATCAAAGGCCTTTGCTGTGTTGATGGAGATAATAATTTGGCTTTTGTCTTTAGTTCTGTTTATGTGATGAATTACATTTATTCATTTCTGTATATCGAACGAGCCTTGCATCCTGGTTCAGTAGAACCATGAAAAACATGAAGAGCTTTTACTTAACCTCACCGGAATTAGTCATGAAATAATTAGTTGCATCCTATGGATAAAGCTGTCTTGATTATCATGAATAAGTTTTTTTGATGTGCTGCTGGATTTCATTTGCTAGTATTTTAGTGAGGATTTTTGCATTGATATTCACCAGGGATGTTGGCCTGAAGTTTCCTTTTCTTGTTATATTTCTGCCAGGTTTTGGTATCAGGGTGATGCCGGCCTCATCAAATAAGTTACAGGGAAGTGCCTCCTTTTCAACTGTGTGAAGTGGTTTCTAAAGAAATGGTACCAGTTCCTCTTTGTACCTCTGGTAGAATTCAGCTGTAAATCTGTCTGGTCCTGGGCTTTTATTGGTTAGTAGGCTATTTATTACTCACTAAATTTCAAAACTTATTATTGGTCTATTCAGGGATTCAACTTCTTCCTAGTTTAGTATTGGGAGGGTGAATGTATTCAGGAATTTATCAGTTTCTTCCAATCTAAGCCTAAGGCCTAACACCATAAAAACCCTAGAAGAAAACCTAGGCAAAACCATCCAGGACATAGGCATAGGCAAGGACTTCATGACTAAAACATAAAAGCAATGGCAACAGAAGCCAAAAGAGATAAATGGGATCTAATTTGATTTCAGAGCTTCTGTACAGCAAAAGAAACAATCATTAGAGTGAAGCTGCAACCAACAGAATGGGAAAAAATTTTTGCAATCTAGCATCTGACAAAGAGCTAGTATCCAGAGTCTACAAAGAACTAAAACAGACTTTATAAGAAGAAAACAAACAAACCCATTCAAAAGTGGGTAATGGATATGAACAGACACTTTTCACAGGAAAACATATTTGAGGCCAAAAACACATGAAAAAATGCTCATCATCACTGGTCATGAGAGAAATGCAAATCAAAACCACAATGAGATACCATCTCATGCCAGTTAGAAATCATTAAAAAATCAGGAGACAACAAATTCTGGAGAGGATGTGGAGAAATAGGAATGCTTTTACACTGTTGTGGGAGTGTAAATTAGTTCACTGTGGAAGACACTGTGGCGATTCCACAAGGACCTAGAAATAGAAATACCATTTGATCCAGCAATGCCATTATTGGGTATATACCCAAAGGATTATAAATCATTCTATTATAAAGACACATGAACATGTATGTTCATTGCTGCACTGTGTACAATAGCGAAGACTTGGAACCAACTCAAATGTCCATCAACGATAGACTGGTTAAAGAAAATGTGGCACATATACACCATGGAATACTACGCAGCCATAAAAAGCAATGAGTTCGTGTCCTTCGTAGGGACATGGATGAATCTGGAAACCATTATTCTCAGCAAACTGACACAAGAACAGAAAACCAAACACCACATGTTCTCACTCATAGGTGGGTGTTGAACAATGAGAACACATGGACACAGGGAGGGGAGTATGACACACTGGTGTCAGTTGAGGGGGCTAAGGGAGGGACAGCAGGGGGTGGGGGGGTGGGGAGAGATAATGTGGGGAGAAATCCCAGCTATATGTGATGGGGGAATGGAGGCAGCAAACCACTTTGCCATGTATGTACCTATGCAACAATCCTGTATGATCTGCACATGTACCCTAGAACCTAAAGTAAAAAAAAAAATAGTTCAATAAAGATAAAAGAATGTGAAAAATGTTCATTTAGCAAACAAACAGACATTTCAGTTTTTTAAAGGAAATTGCAGGAAGTAGTGTCAGCTTTTATGTGGAGACCTCACTCCTCTTTCTGATACTTTAAAGGATTTAGTGACCAGAAATAACTGCTCATAAGCTACATTCTGGTCTTTTGATTTATAATTTCTAAAACAGCAGCTTCAGCAGAAAGAAGATGAATCAGATCGACAGTTAACATTACTCTTTGACTAATTCTGATTAGACTTTACACATTTTTTTCTATTGTACAAAGATTTTTGAGATCAAATAACAAAACTTAAAAAATTGTTTATATACTTTAAAAATAATAGCTATAGTCTTACATATTAAAATAAAAAAATCATGATATATTTCTGAAGCATCCTTTGTGGTACACAGTCTCTTCAACCAAATGTACTGATAGTTCATAATTGTAAGCAATAACACTGTTTTAGAAAAAAATTCATTTTCTGAAAGGATGATGAATTCAGTAGAATAAAAACAGAAAGTAAGGATTCTAATCCTGAACATGAAGAATGTATACTTAACCTTATTGGAATTAGTTGTGAAAAAACTGTAAATGGAAGAAAGCTGTTGAACCATTTGTCTAGAATTATCTTTTGACCGTAAAATATTGAGTAGACTTATTCTCTTAAGCATATCCCTTTAACATGAAAATGAACAGACAGATGTGCTGTGATTACACCAAGAGCGTGTGAATTCAGTTGCCTAGTTTCCTTTAGATAATGTATTATTTGCCTAAGTAATATTTTTGAACATTATTTGTCCAAAAATAAGACAAAAGTGATTTAATAATTTATAACTTCATTTTTAAAATTTTTTTCCACCCAGTCTAGATGGAATGACTCATTGAAAGTTATATCCAGAATCTACCAGGAACTTAAACAAGTTTACAAAAAAAAAAAATCTCATCAGAAAGTGGGCTAAGGATATAAACAGACACTTTTCAGAAGAAGACATTCATGTGGCCAACAAACATGGAAAAAACATCATTGATCATTAGAGAAATGCAAATCAATACCACAATGAAAACCACAATGCGATACTACCTCATGCCAGTTAGAATAGTGATTATTAAAAAGTCAGGAAACAACAGATGCTAGAGAGGATGTGGAGAAATAGGAACATTTTTACACTGTTGGTAGGAGTGTAATTTAGTTCAACCATTGTGGAAGACAGTGTGGTGATTCCTCAATGATCTAGATCTAGAAATACCATTTGACCCAGCAATCTCATTATTGGGTATATACCCAAAGGATTGTAAATCTATTATAAAGACACATGCACATGCATGTTCATAGCGTCACTATTCACAATAGCAAAGACTTGAAACCAATCCAAATGCTCATCAATGAGACTGGATAAAGAAAATGTAGCACATATACAACATCGAATACTATGCAACCATGAAAAAGGATGAGTTCTTCTTTGCAGGAGCCAGAAACCATCATTCTCAGCAAACAGAAAACCAAACACCACATGGTCTCACTCATATGTTGGAGTTGAATAAAGAGAACATATGGGCACAGGGAGGGAAATGTCACTTACCAGGGCCTGTCTGGAGGGTAACGGAGGTAAAGGCAGGGATAGCATTAGAAGAAATACCTAATGAAGATGACTGGTTGATGGGTGCAGCAAGCCACCATGGCACATGTCTACCTATGTAACAAACTTGCATGTTCTGCACATGTATCCCAGAACTTAAAGTATAATAAAAAATAAAAATATAAAAAAAGGGGAAGTCAATAGTTTGGGCCACTTGTGGTGACTCATGCTTGTAATTGCAGCACTTTGGGAGGCTGTGGCGGGTGGATCACCTGAGGTGAGAAGTTGGAGACCAGCCTGGCCAACATAGTGAAACCTCATCTCTACTAAAAATACAAAAATTATTCAAGTGTGGTGGTGCACACCTGTAATCCCAATGACGGGGAAAGTTGAGAAATGAGAATTGCTTGAACCTGGGAGGTGGAGGTTGTAGTGAGCTGCGATCGTGCCACTGCACTCCAGCCTGGGCAATAGAGTGAGACTTTATCAAACCAAAAACCAAAAACAAAACAAACACACAACGACAACCACCACCAAAAACTAAAGTTAATAGTTTGAAAGATGTGGAACATTTGGTGATGGATTCTTTTTTTTTCTTCAATAAATGATTTCTACATTGACCAATGAAATAAAGACTATATGATTGCTGGATTATTTAGAAAGGCACCACCACTTGGCTGTTTCATGGGTGCAAAGCTGTCAAAATTGGTCATGTTGTCCACTTTGAATATGTACAGTTTTGTATACTTCAATTATAGTTCAATAAAGTTACGAAAAAAATCAAGTGTGAAATAAAAAAGATCGAGGACGGTATAAAAACAAAGGAAGTGGCCGATGCTGTGGCTCATGCCTGTAATCCCAACACTTTGGGAGGCCAGGGTGGGTGGATCACTTGAGGCTGGGAGTTTGAGACCAGTCTGACCAACATGGAGAAAACTCATCTCTACTAAAAACAAAATTAGCCAGGCATAGTGGTGCATGCCTGTAATCCCAACTACTCTGGAAGCTGAGGCAGGAGAATCACTTGAACCCAGGAGGCGGAGTTTGCAGTGAGCCAAGATCACGCCAAAACAGAGAAAGCTGTGCCTCCTCTTCCAAGACAAGATAAAGTATAACGGAGTCAGGCGAGTCAGGCTGAAAGAAGAGAAGACATTTGGAAGAAGCAAGTATGCAAGAGGCCCCTTAACTGCTCTCCTTGCCTCTTGTAATTGCCGGGAGTGGGCTGGCAAGAAAGTGAGGAAAAGGAAATAAAACTGACCTAATTGTCCCATAAAATTGACGTTTATAGTTTCTTTTGAACATAGAAATTCATCCTTCTCGTCTTGAAACTTGAGAAAATTATTTTGTCTTATCTGCGTTTCTTTCTCAGGAAACCAATCATCAGTCCTTCCAGATAGTATCAAGTGAATAAAATTCTAGATAACTGCATCTGGAAAATTAGACATCAGACCTCTCATCAGTCATGATTGCCTAACTAACCACTTGTCTGTTGACCAGCTTCTCTTCTTTACCCTCCTTAATTCCAGTTTGCCTGCTTGTATTACATTTCTGGTATGTAAACCCCTAATTTTAGTCATGGAGATGTATTTGAGACTGATCTCCCATCTCCTTGGCTGCAACAACCTGGTTAAAGCCTTCTTCCCTGTTGATATTCATTGTATCAGTGATTGACTTGTATGTAGTGAGCAGTAGGACCTGTAACAAATCCTTGGTGTTTCGGTAACAGACTTTGGTTCCCTGACCAGGAATGTGTTCATTGTCGCTCCACTGTGATGTCAAGGAGAGTTTTAGAAGCCCCCTTAAGCACCTGCCTGACCCTTTTTGGTAGGAGGTAGGTTTCGGTCTCTCTGGTTTCACTGCTGCAGGTCTCAACCACATTCCTAATTGCCTAGGAAGAATAGCCTTTGAAATTTGACATCTGCCTCCAGATAGGTGAGTGTCCCATGTGGGCCCAGACAGGAGGACCTGTTCCTCTCAATTCGGAAAATTTTTGAAGAAATTTCCATTTGTAGATTGCACAAGTTTAGCTGAAAGAGAGATAGAAGCTCCCTGGCTGTTTCAGTTTGGACACTTGGGGGCTTGTTTTTAATTGTTGTGTACATGCTTGGGCAAGTGAGTGTCTTTTGGGGTGCCAGGCAGAGGAATTGGTTCTTCTCAGTTTGGGAAAATCCAAAGCAATTTTCAGGCTAATTGAGTCAACCAAAGGAGAGATGAAGCACCCCACCTGTTTCAGTTTGGACACTCTTGGTCTTGTTTGTTGCTGCAGCTGTTGGATTGTGTTATGGTGATTGTGTGTGTATTGTTAGAGTCATGGGAAATCAAGATTTGATATGCTGATACTCCTTTGTAGAATTGTTGACCCCAGTATTCTTTGGAATCTGGAGAAGTCTGGCCTCTTTATGGGCCTCATTTTGCTGTTGAATGGGAAAACAGGTGGATTTTCATGTATCCAGGCTTTTGTGCTGTTGTTCTAAACAGGATCAGGCCTGGTTAGTACATGATGTGCTCCTATGCTGCTGTTTGCCTCCAGTGTTCATGGGAGTCTGTAGTGGTTTGGCCTTTAAAAATCAAAATGCCATGGGAACTGCTTTACCCAAAATTTTGATTTACAGTCTTCACTGGATTACTTACTGGGGCAAGGTTTAGCCATGTGAACATCTTTATAAACCGGCGAGTTTGTATTAGTCTATAAACTATGACTGTATCTCAGAGCTAGAGTCCCAAAGAAAAAGCTATTTGATTGATTGTGTGTGTGTGTGTGTGTGTGTGTTTATACATGCTTCTGTGTGTTTATGTGTGTAAACATTTATGTTATGTGTTGTCTACCAAATTGGCTTATGAATAAAAAAGCACTCATAAATTGAGTGAATAAGTGCAAAGTATTTTTCAAGCTCATATGACTTACGTAAATCTTTAATAGCCAAGCTGTCTTTTTATTAGTAAGATGAAAATAGAAATGTCTTCAGAAATGTTGGAATACATTTTTATTTGGGTTGTATATTTGTCTCTGCTAGAAATTTTGAGGTGTCGGATTTTGGCATAGAAGGTTATAAAACTATACACTCAGTCAAAAGAAAATGATCTTTGTATTTTTTTTGATTCATTAGACTAATTTAATGTTGTTAGTTTAACAAAAACAGCTGACCCTTCTGAGTAATTGGCAAAAAATACCTGTGCATTTAACTTAAGGTTCTTACTTAGGTAGGCACCTCATACTCTCTGGTATAAAAATAGTTAACAAGGAAATAACTTTACATAATGACTAACTGTATCTAATATCTCAGTTTTCAGAAGTAATCTAGATAAACTGTTAAAAATGAAAGAATTGAGTACATTTCAATGGGAACAGATATTTGTGGTAAACTTTGTATAACTTAAAAATCTTAAAATTATTTTTAATACTTATTAGATGTCTGGGTCATTTCCAATTGAGAAAGGATTATGATTTGGGGAAATATGTTTCTAAAATTGTGGAATGTGCTCATCTATAAAATGCTAATATCTGATTGTTCAGAATTTTTTGCTTCTTAGGTTTTCATTAAAATTTAATATTACTAAAAATAAAAATTCTAGTTAATATATAATTCTGCATATAAAATGTGCCAAAGAAGATATGGTCTTACTTAGAAAAATAACTTTATCCAATTTAGAAGTTACCTGGAGGTTGATTCAAATTATAGACTATGGAAAAATTTTGTCCTAAGGTAAAATGACTGGTTATTTTTAGAAAGAAGAAAATGTAGGGCAAAAGAGAAAGTACAAGCATGTTATAGATGATTTGTGTAAGTCATATATCCTATTTATGCCCTTTTCTCTGTATGTCTGTCTTCATGCACATAGAGAGAAAATAGAAAGTTGAAAAGGCTTAGGTAGTAAAATATTTTTTAAAACCCGATAGAAAATTAGAGAAATTTGACTAATTAACATTGCTCATAGTTATAGCCCTTAGTTTTGAGGAGGATAAAATAAGAAACACTATAAAGAAATGCACTGGCAGTTTTGTAATTCTATTTTAATACAGTTATGTATGAGGCCAGATTTAACATGGAGCCAAGTTTCATATACATGCTTGCACTGATTCATACTGTAATTGCTATTCTGCATAGATTGTACTAGCACTAAAGCACTCAGTGATTGTGTAACTACAGTGAATTTCTTAATTGCCTATCTGGCCACTTACTTTGTGTTGACCAAATTCCCTTCCTTACTTCTTCCTAATTCTTGTTTTTCTGCATGTAGTTACATTTCTGCTATATAATGCCCTAATTTTAGTCAGTCAGGGAGATGAATTTGAGACTGAACTCCCATCTCCTGGGCTGCAGCACATGATTAAAACCTTCTTCCTGGTAATACTTGTTGTCTCAGTGAGTGACTTTCTGTGCAGCAAGCAGCAGGACCTGGACCAAATCCCTGATGTTTCAATAACAGACAGAGAAAAGAAGTCATTTAAGGTGGGGGAACTGAAAGTGTATAATACCCCAGGTGGGTGTTGAACAGTGAGAACTCATAGACACAGGGAGGGGAGCATCATACACTGGGGTCTGTTGGTAGGGGGGGAATTGGGGAGGGACAGCAGTGGGTTGGGAGCTTGGGGAGGGATAATATGGGGAGAAATGCCAGGTATAGATGATAAGGGGATGGAGGCAGCAAATCACATTGCCATGTATGTACCTATGCAACAGTCCTGCATGTTCTGCACATGTACCCCAGAACCTAAAGTGCAACTATATATATATATATATATACACATATACATATGTATATATATATATATATATATATATATATATATATATAAAGAAAACAAAAATAAAACGAATCATTCCTGAATTCTGTAAACAATTGTAACTAAAAAGTCATGTCTACTACCAATATTTTTATCTTGGAAAGAATATATTATAGAAAAAAGAAAGCAAAGAAATAAAGAAGAAAATAAAAGAAGCAAGCAAGCAAACAAAGGAATCCCTGCAGTTACAGATACCAAAAGAGTAATTTTTAAAAACTGCATCCGTATTAAGCTATATATCTTAACACTGTTATATTGTTATATTCTGTCTTTCCTTGCTGTGTTTATAGTTTCAGTTATATGAAACTATATTTGAAACAAAATCATATACTTTAATTTGTTTGTAATAAAGGAGTAAAATGAGAGAATAATATATATTTTCATTTTACATGCTCTATCAGTAATAAATTCGGGAAAGGAATGAGTAAAGTATGAAACTTTTGTGAGCTAAAAGAACATGTTCTAGCCCAATGTTAAGAAACTAAGAACCTTGAAAAAAGGTATGATGAAATCCTAATGAGAATAGACAATTTAGAAACGAAAATAAGTGAATTAATGGAACTGAAGAATATGAGAACTTCATGAAGTATGCACAGGTTTTAACAGTTGAATTGATCAAGCAGAATAAAGGATATCAGAGGTCGAAGACCTATTTAATGAAATGAAACGAGAAGGCAAGATTCGAGAAGAAAAAGTAAAAAGGAATGAGCAAAGTCTCCTGGAAATATGGGACTATGTGAAAAGACCTAATTTACGACTGATAGGTGTACCTGAATGTCATGAAGAGAATGAATCCAAGTTGGAAAATATTTTTCAGGATATTATTCAGGAAAACTTTCCTAACTTAGTAAGGCAGGACAATACTCAACTCCAGGTAATCCAGAGAACACCACAAAGATATTCCTCAAGTAGACCAACTCTAAGACATATAATGGTTAGATTCACTGGGGTTGAAATAAAAGAGAAAATTCTAAGGGCAGCTAGAGAGAAAGGTCAGATTACCCATAAAAGGAAGCCTATCAGACTCACAGCAGACTTAGCAGAAAGTCTACAATCTAGAAGAGAGTGGGGGTCAATATTTAATATCCTCAAAGAAAAGAATTTTCAACCCAGAATCTCATACCCAGCCAAACTAAGTTTCATAAACAAAGGAAAAATAAAATTTTTTGCAAACAAGCAAGCACTCAGAGATTTCATCATCACCAGGCCTGCTTTACAAGATCTTCTGAAAGAAGCACTACAAACAGAAAGGAACAACCAGTATCAGTTATCTCAAAAATTCACCAAAATGTAAAGAGTATCTCCATAATGAAGAATTTACATCATCTAATGGGCAAATTAGCCAGCTAGTATTAAATGACAATATTGAACTCACAAATATTTATCCTAAACTTAAATGGATACAATGCCCTAATTAAAGTCACAGACAGGCAAATTGAATAAAAAGTTAAAATCCATCGGTATGTAATATCCAGATCCAACTCACAATGATACACAAAGACTTAAAATAAATGGATGGAGGAAGATTCACTAATTAAATGGAGAGCAAAAAACAAAACAAAACAAAACAGGAGTTGTAACTCTTGTCTCCGATGAAATAGACTTTAATAGTAATAAAGACTAAAAGAAACAAAGAGGGATATTACATAATGGTAAAAGGATCAATGTAACAATAGGAGTTAATGATTATAAATATATATGTACCTAATATAGGAGCACCCAGATACATAAGACAAGTTTTTATTGACTTTATATTACACCAATTCTGAAAGTGACTATATAATAGGAAGTGAATTACTCTTTAGCATTTGCATAGTATCTCACAGACCTAAATGAAATATTGGTTGACTCTTTGTTTGTTGTTTTCTTCCCTTATTCCTTCCTGTCTCTGTTGTTGAGTACGATTGATATGGTATAAAAGAGGTTTTTGACACCTTTTTAAGATTGCATTTCAGCCTGGGCAATAGAGCAAGAATTCTGTTCTCTCTCCCTCTTTTTCTTTCTTCTTTTTTTCCCTCATAAAAAAAAAAGAAAGAAATTTGCAGCTCCTGTGTTTTTCCACTATTCAGTATATGAAGCTTTAAAGCAGTTTAGTATTCTCTTAAATTATTCTGTCATTTGAGATCCACCTGTAATTCCTCACATTTTACTCATTAATGTGCAGCCTTTCTAGTGTAATAAGTCCTAGGGAAATTCACACTCAAATGTTCCCTTTTCTGTTTCTCTCACTTAACTGGAAAAGTTTTCTGAAATTTGCCATTTAAATAGGTACCAAAATTAAAAACCAGAGCTACTAAAATGTTGACAATGACTAAAATTTGTTTTAAATACTCATATCAAAATTCTTGTTATCTCTTTCCCAATTATAAAAAAATGAAATGAGTGTTTTCTAACTTCAGTAAGTTCATCACACTATTACAAAATTTAAATTACCAAAATCTGTCCTTAAAGCACATTATCAATGTTAGTGTTTTTTCCCTGCTTGACTGTTTTCCTTCTTTCTGATGACTAAGAGGAACTACGTTGATTAACATAAACAAATATTTAAATATGATTTTAAATTTCTCTGCCAGTATTATTCATTTACTTAGTGAGATCCGAACAGATTTTTCTAATAGCAGGAATATATTTGGTCAAAATATGACTAAATACATATTTAAAACATTGAAATTTTTAAAAATAGTCTAGAAAGTTATTTGGTTTATGACAGAATAGTAGAGAAGTAGAGTAGAAAAGATTTGATTTTGTGTGAGTGGTATTATATCCTACTGTCATTCCCCAGAGATCGTCTAGTTTTGACTTGACTCTCCTCTTTACCTAGAACACTTAGGTACTTCTATGATTTTATTGGGAGCACATCAAGGGCAGGAGATATTTTAAGCATTTCTGTTTGGCTCATAATAGGTGTTCCATAAATGTGGAGTGATGACTAAATAGACTCTTGAATGCAGAGAGGCTGAGTGATTACCAGAGGATCAAGATTTAGAGGTTGCAGGATAGGTCGTTCATCTGGGATGGAGAAAGATTTGGATCACTGAAGCAAAGCACTTCATCATTTTGCTTGAGGTTAGCACTGGTTTTAGGATCAAACAGTAAAAATGGGAGGATAGAAAGAGAATGCTGTATATGCCTTGTACTCCGCTAGACCATTAAGGAGTGGTATTTCAATTATAATTTACAACTTTATTGAATAATGATAATAATCTCTAACTTACACATGAGCAAATGGAATTACAAGACTTGACCAGAATAATATTAGTGAAAGAGTCTTTCAGACTATGTTTATTCTTCTTTCGTTATATAGTGCTTCTGTTTGTGAGTCCACTAGTAAGTGACAAAATACTTTTCCTTGTGAAAAATTTTCAACATCACTGATACCACTACCACTATTATAATTACTTATATACTGTTTACTGTTTGTAAACCATTTTTACAAAGCTTTCATATACATTATCTCAAATTATGTAACAATTCTGAGGTTCAAAGAACAATTATTTCCATTTTATATATGATAAAAAATTAAGTTGTAAAATAGCAAAATAATTGATGAAGTGTACATGCTGATAGTAGAGCATATTGAACTCAAATTAATATTCTAGCTCTAACTCCAGTGTTCCTTTCACATCATATAAAGATCATTACAATAATTAAAAAGTAAATATTAATTTTATACTCTCTATTGAATATCTTCATCCTGTAAATGATCTCCTGGCATAACCTTATGCATCATTCCTGACTTTGCTTTATTTCCTCCTTATCTCTTCTTTTTCTTCCTCAGATATATTATCTGTTACAGCTCAATATCTTGGCTAATATCCTTTCATGGAGGCAGCTATTAGAATATTAAGTTAGTATTGTTTTGCTTAAATGAAGATTTATGCATTCCATTGTGAAATGTCATTTTATGAGTCTAGATAATTGCCAAGATTTACAGAAGTGTGTACATAAATAATAAACACCATAGTTTTAAGGTCTAAGCTAATTGACAGAAATAAGTGACTATATTTCACTAGAGACCTCTTGGGAAAAAATAATCAGAGATGACACAAACATAAGTAGTGTCCAATTTGTTTCCAGTACTTAGCTATTAACCTTAAGAGCATAGGCATTGATGTGAGTTACTTAAATCAAGAGGATGAAGTGAAATAAAATCATGAAAGGTTAAAGTTGTAATATTCATATTTACATGTTTTATAGAGAGCCTATTCTGTGTCAGATTGTGGGGACAGATAATCATTTAAGCTTTATAATATCTTTAAAACATAAATTTATTTAAAACATACATTAATATTTTGCACATAATGAAATTTAATCCCATTGAAGTGATAGGACTTTCCCAAGGTCTTCTAAATAGCAAAGGTAGAGACACTCTCCAGTCCTAGGCTTTCTGATTTGCAATACAGTTTTCATTGTACTGCATCATATTTTATCATATAATGGAAAGGCATAGTAAGTGAGGATTTTTTTCTTACTCATCAACAATCTGGGGCAATTCATGAATCTGTATATTTCTTTCACTCTTTTCTTGATTATAAACTCTTGACTGTTCTTTATCTTGTTGCATGAGAGTTAATACACCCGAGTGAGGGAAAGTTTACTTTCCTTGTACCTTTGGCCATAAAGTATTCTTTGATATTTCATAAGACTACATTTTTATAAAACTAAATTATACTGAATGGAGAAAACGAATTTATTTTGTCTGTTGCAGTAGAATATACAGTAAATACTGATGAAATTACCACATCTGTCAACTGGCTGCTGAGTCTGTATGTGAGATATTCGTGCCATTTTCCCTCCGAAAGTAGCATTTCCCATTGATTTATGGTTAAGTATATGACTAATAAGAAACCACCAAATGAAAACACCTGAGCTGATAATTTAAGAAAATATTCAAAGTGAAAATAAAGTCACTGAAGCTTCACAATTAATGTAGTCATGGCTGGGTAATTTTAAAGTAGAGAACACGCACACATTTTATTGTTTTATGTGAGGTGATGCAGGATATATAATACTGGGAGAGTGCTGCACCAGTGAAATAGAGGCTTCTGGGAGAAAGACACATTTCACACCTCAGTAGCTTTTTGCAAACTGAAATTGGTGCACTTTTTTTTTGTTAGAGAATTCTGGCCCTAAAGGTTTATCTTTGTCAAAAATATCCTCTAAATAATTTTATATCTTGATTTTTAGTTCAGCTTTCTACAGAAATATTAAAGCAGTATTTGCATGAAATTATTTATTTTCTTATTTTATTCATTTAACATTTAAAACAATTCTGAAGCCAGTATCAATAAACTTTTTTTATGAACTGAGGTCAGTATGCTTTTACCCACTGGTAATCAACAAGAAAAGGCCCTCTGTTTGTAATTCTTGGCTTGAATAATTCATTTTAGTGTTTCTGTTTCTACCCTTTAGGAAATATTTATACCAAGCTTGCTGCACTTAATAGCACTTCACATAGCTAATCACTGATATTACCAAAGAAGCTATAGTTAAATTTGAAGCAGTAAACAAATTCTTATACAAGTATTTTTCAATGTTAAAGAATTCTGCAAGTATTTTGAACTTGAAATCTAACCTAGGTCTTTGTAGAAGGAATGATGGGACAACAATATACATTTATAATTAAAGCTGGAAAAGTAGCTTAAATAAAAAGAAAGCATTTTGAGCTCTGATGTTTATCTTCAAAATTATATTGGTGAATAGAAGTTTGTTTCCTTTGAATACATTTCCATCAATGGAAAGGGCAAAGGAAGAAATGAACAGTGGAAAGGAGATATGTTAATTAATTAGTGAGACTTTTTAAAAAAATACTTACTATATGCAAAATCCTTCCAGTAATGCTTTATGGTCTGGCTCTTATGTAAACCTACTTATGAAATGACAGTCATGTGTTTATATAGAAATTGAATCTCAAATTATTTTGTGGCTGAAGATAGCCTCCTTCTCAGTTTTTGCATGACTCCAGAGCTTTCAAACTTCAAGTGCTCAAGCTCCAACTCTCCCCTCATCCATTTTGCTCATCTCTCAAATCCCTTTAGAGGATCATTTCCATGTATGGGTGGTTTCCTCCAGTCCCTGTGATCATTTTAGGTGATTTAATGACTAGCCAAATAAAGATAATTATTTGATGACGTATTATTTCTCAGATAACATTTCCAACTGAACTGTAGTTTTAGTGGGAATTTTAGCAAGTGGCATTAGTGAGAAATACTCTTGCCTCGAAATGTACTGCAGGGAGCTGCCGGCATTGTATAAGCAGTCTTTTACTTTAAAAATAGTAACATATTAATAAACAGTATAAATAACAACACATTATTGGGGCAAATTTCAAAGTAAGCAAGGCTCTATCTTGACTGACTTTCCCCTCCTGGTCATACTCCCTTAGGCCATCTAGTCCTCTTCCACAGCCTGCACAGTTGATGCCCCTGGTAATACCCTCTTATTCTAGACTGCCCCATGTAGACCTTTTCTCCTCAGCTGCCTTCCTATCCTCAAGTTCACGGTCTGGTTGCTGCCATATTCCAAGGCAGTGAAAAAAGACTTGCTGAACCCGATGAAGGCTATGATTGTTCTATGCAATTAGATCCATGTAGGTCAAAGCAAGAGAGCAAGACTAGGTGAGATTTAGTGACTAGGAAATGGTTATCATGGAAATGACAGTTATACCTGTATGAGAGATAGTCAAGTTCAGGTTATTCAGTATCAGTTGGATTCCTGAAAGGCAAACAAAATATGCAAGCAAGGACATTCATGTTAATAAAAATGTCTTTTTGGTACCATTTTAATACCTTGTGATGACATATTTTACAGCATTTGTTACACTTCAGTGGAATTACTGAATTTCTTATTTATCACCTTCAAGAGACACTGAATTCCTTGAGTTCATGGATGGTACCTTTGGTCTTTGTATTCTCAGTGTTCCCCATATAATATTGTCAGGTAAATACATGCATGTTCAATAATTATAAGTGAATTATTGTTTTAGAAAGATTGCTAGAGAGGTTCTTTTATTCTGTACTCTTTGAGACATTCCTTTGTCCCCTACTGGAAACTTGACTTAGTAAGGTTTAAATGTTCATAGTTTATAAATATCATCAATTGTACTATGTGTGTGTTGAAGGAGAGGGACCCTAGAGAAAACAATGATTCAATTCACATTTTGTTATAAGTTAAATCAGAAAAAGAAATAAGGGATTTGCCTTGAGCCTGGTTTTCCTATTCCTCCAATAACTTTATAGTCAGGTAATATTCTGTGTTACAGAACTTTCTGCTTAAAATAGAGTGAAGAATTGAAAACAGGGAGAGTAATTATGATCTGCTGGGATTGGATTCAGTAGTAAAAATTAGTCTGCTAAAGCTACCAAAATGACCCCTTTTATTTTTTCTCTACATCCTCAGTCTCATTCATGTAGAATCAGGTAGCTCCTGTTTTGTAAAGTACTAATTTTGTTAATTCAAATAAATCCTTTAAATTTGAGGTTAGGATGATTTCTTTTACATATTTATCAAAATACTGCCTGGAATATAGTGACCGTAAGGGAATTGATAAGGCCTTTTAGATTATCTTGTTATCTAAAGTTATTGGTTTTCAAGAATTAAGAACATAATTTTTCTTATGCAATTTAAAAGTGTTACTCTAAAAGAGAGAATTTAGTCCTGGAAAAAGAAAAACTCTTTTGGAGTCAGTGCTTCTAATATTACACTGTGTTGCTTAGTCACCATTCTACTTTTTCATCCTTGTGTAAGGAAGACCATATCATGACTGGCATTGTAAAGAAAAGAAACCGAAAAATAATGATCAAGGCAACTTTTTGAATATTTTAGAAAATGAATGATGAAGACAATAGGCAAACTATGAGTCTGTTAAAATTCCTTAATAAAACTTAAATTCTGATTCTGAAAATTTTATCATGTTGTATGTATTCAGTTTACTTACCTGAAATGTAAAACCTTCACACAAAGATTAAAAGTAGAGTATGTGATTGAGTGTTGCCTGACATGTCTTCTTGATATGCAATCTTGGATGAAGATATTTATACTAGATTTCCTACAAAGTATTTTGCTGTCTCCTAAAGATACTATTGTGTTGTTTTTATAAGAACCATTGAGTAGGGACTAAATTTGTGGTTAATATAATTTGATAAGTATACATTTTCCTAACCAATTTAAGATCCTCAGTTCCTGAAACATATAGATATGTTTTCTTATGCTTTTTGAATCATTAGGGATTTCAGCAGCAAAAAATACGTAGTCTCTGAAAAATCTACTGTTCATAATTGGTGTATAAAGTACTGCATCTATACTTTAAAAAGTAGAGGAGCAGTTTTGCCTAAAATAGAGAATAATGAAAGTTAAAAAAAATTTCAAACGAGTCTATAATTCTGCCTTTATCAGGAAAGGCAAAAACTTCAGACTATGTGTCAGGAAAAAACAAAGGGGAAACAATATACTTTTTAAAAAGTTCAAGTCTCACTTTACAAATCACTGAATATCAGATTTTTTCTGGGAGATATAAAAGATATTTCATCTAAGTGCATTGGGTATTGGAGCAAAGAATGAGCTGAAAGCATTTTATTCAACTTGGTACAACATGTTGGTGCCCTAAAAGACTTTTCTATTTAGATGAGAATGCATTAAAATATATCTGGATAAAGAGCAGAAAAATCAGAGGTAACTAAAAATCCATTTCTAGTGATTTTGGAAATCAGAAGGCTACTCTTTCTGCTTTCTCTCACTCCTCTTTTCCTTCACCTCCAAATCTCTTCAACATTTAATCAGGACATTCCATTTATTACAAATACTCTAGACTTGAGAGTTTGTTAAAATTATATTAATTACCAAAGTATCTTTTGGCATCTAAATAAAATTGAGGTTCTTTATGTCAGAAAATTGTGTCTCTCTGTATGACAATATATTATCACATGTTAAAACATTAGTTTTAACAATACTAATAGCTCAATTAGTAGGTTATTTGTAACTGTATTGTCTCATTGGTGATTTTGCTCTAAGTATTTCCCATAACTTTCCATCTTTAAAAAATAATTGTGTTGACAGAATTAAGGTGATTTGTACTTTAAAAAATTGAATATCTTTAAAAAATGTCATATAATGTATGAAATATTAAATACCTTGTTTAATTACATTTCTTGAGATACTCTTAGTACCTACTATATGGCACACAAATATAAAATGTGTGTGATTAAAATAGGTTACTGTTAATGTTAAAAGCATGCCTGCCTGTTTTTTAAAAAAATCTCAAAATTTTGTAAGTGTTGCAGATGTGTGTTTACGTATTGCCCTGCTCCCTGTCATCCCTACATATCCATGGGTAATTGATTCCAGACGTTTCCTCCGGATACCAAAATTCATGGATGCTCAGGTCCATTATATAAAATGACATAGTATTTGCATATGACATAAGCATATCCTCCATATCCTTTAAGTCATTTCTAAATTACTTATAATACTTCATATATGCTATATAAATAGTTGATATGCTGTATTATTTATTTGTGTTAATTTTTATGATTGTATTTTTATTTTAATTTTTTTCCAAATATTTTTGATAAGCAGTAGATTGAATCTGCAGATGTGGAGTGTATTAGTCCATTTTCCTGCTGCTGATAAAGTCATACCTGAGCCTGGGCAATTTACAAAAGAAAGAGGTTTAATGCACTTCCAGTTCCATGTGGCTAGGGAGGCCTCACAGTCATGGCGGATGTCAAAGAGAAGCAAGTCACGTCTTTTATGGATGGCAGCAGGCAAAGAGAGAGAGCTTGTGCAGAGAAACATTTTTAAAATGCTTAGATCCCGTGAGACTTAGTCACGATCATGAGAACACGATGGGAAAAGTTGGCCCCATGATTCAGTTAGCTCCCACCTGCTCCCTCCCACACATGTGTAATTATGGGAGCTACAGGATGAGATTTGTGTGGTGACACAGCCAAACCATATCATGTAGCCTATGGATGCTGAGCAGGGGGCCAATAGGCATGTGTTTGTATTTTTCTGGTATTTTCTGTCTTTTGTGTTTTACCCACTTGTAAAGTTATTTTTTAGGCACGAGTTGCTACATATTGTCTTTCATCAGGCTGGAAGCTTATCATGGATCTGAATCTTGTGCTATTCAGATGTTTTCACCAGTGCCTACCACTGTATTTGGCACATAGAAGGAAGTAAATGAATGTGAAAAAAATCAGCTTATGCTCCTACATAGTGTAACAGATACTGGGAATTGACTTGCTTGGTGTGCTTTGAGGATAAGTAACATGATTGTGTCATACAAGTTGAAACATGACTTTGGAAGCATGCTGGCATGACATCCTATTTTTGTGGGAACGCTTTGGTACATTTCTGTTACCCAGTCCCAAATGTTACATGTCCTGAGCAGCAGGGGTAGAACAGTGGTGTTCTGAATCGTGCTTTGACACAGTATTTATGGCTGTTAGTATACAAGTTCAATTGGCTGGCCCTTTCAGAGACTCTGAAAGCTACTTGATATATTTTCATAGACAGGTTTCTGCTTAGTTAGCCCAGTTGGATTCTGTTTGCAAATATGAACACAATAATCAGAAAGAGTGCAAAAATGTGATTATAGCAAATCTCTAGATCACCTTAAAGTATGAATTATTTTTCTCTTAATTGGAAGATGAGGAAGATGATAGAAATGTACATGAATGAATGTGTTTTATTTTTACATAAATTCTGTCAAACAGCTTTCAGTTCTAAAGTGCATAAATGCAGTTACTTTGTTCATTTGACGTATTTTTAATCACAGCATATAAATAGTAATGCCTCATATTGTCTGTATTTCTAACATTTCTTTAGTACTTTCACATTATTTCATTTTATAATTATAATAGCCCTAAAAATGTAGGTATTGCCCATGACTTCCGTGCTAATAAGAGGAAAATTTAGAAGTAGACAAGAGTGTCTTATTTTTAATTTGTGCTCTATCTGAAGATTATTCTCTGGGATATGGTTGGCATTAAATATGTGGACGGCCATATAGCAGTGTTGTCTACTTTTGTTTCTACATATATTTAAGGGTCAAAAATAGTGACTGTCTGAATGTTTTCAGCTTGAATGACAGGTAGCCTTTATATATTGATTACATTATCAACTAGATATATGTCACATCATCTCTAATATGTGGAAGAGACATTACTAAACCTATTTACTTTTCAGTTTAGAAACATCTAGTAATGTTCATTCTCAATGTTATATTTCTTAAAAATTAAAAATGTATTATCTAATTTCATTTAGGTCATTTTATTTTAAAATGGTTAAGAAAAATGGTTTTTAAATCTTGTGCTTATAGTTTCAGAAAAGGACTGAATTCATTTCCCACTAATGGTGTCCTTAAAAGAGATGATGATATGACATAAAATCTCTATTAATAATATTTGTACTCATTGCTATAAAATCATCATAATAAAATACAAGTACAGTAATAGACCCCTGTGCTCACCAGTGCATTATGGTATTCCATGATAATTTGACAAGAGCTTTTCCTAAATTCTAAGCTCTAACTTGGCAAACATTTTCTGTAACTTATGAAAATGCTGTGTAACAAATTAAAATGTAGAAAATAGAATGGGGTAAAGTTTTAGTTTCCAGTAATACTTAGTGGTCATATATTTTCATAAATCACAGTATATTTTATGACTAGTTGAAGTAGTATTTGGAAAGCATGCTAGTGATTACTCTTTATTTCTCAAGATTTTACATTTAAAGCTTTAGCTTTGCTCTGAATGGCATGGTTTTTTTACCCCTCAGAAAAAAACACATTTGATGGAACTGAAGTTGTATGTTTAAGTTTCTAGCTTATACTTCTGAATAATTGGTTTTTCAGGTTAGTAAGAGGCATTCAGAAACACATTAATACTCTCACGTCACTAAGATGTAAATGATGCATTGTGATGGTAATTTCACAAATGATACTCCAGAGTTTACAAAGAGCTAACGGCATTCAGATAGTAATTAATAACGTCCAAAAGAATGTGTAATATTATTTCAACTTATTATAAAGTACTTAAAACATAGAATTACTTCCAGGGCTTGATATGGAAAAATATATTGTTTACAAAAACATGCCTAAAGTTAGCCATGCTGAATTGGCATCATGTTAAAAATGTTTTTTAAAAAATCTGCAGATATTGACACTGAATTTGTCATTATTGATCAGTTTAATCTTTTTCCAGACACTTGTTGAAACTTTTAACAGAGAACTAAAGAATTATCTTTATACGTAACATAGGTGATTAAAGGAGGCATGGTGTGCTCATGGATATTCATTAGATTGGGCTATCACTTGGGTATTTCAGAGCACTGAGATGAAAGTTGATGGTCCATTGAAAATTTTAGTTTTTGAAATGTTTTGTTTTACATTGGTTTTAAATAATTGAGTATAAATGCTTGTATCATATTACAGAAATTAAAACTTTATAATTATAGTGAGAGAGGCATTTTAAAGATGTTACTGCATTTTGTATTGGCCATTATGTTGGGGATAAATCTTTATCAATCTATATTATTGAAATATAGTCCTGATGAGATTGATTTTTTTTTTAGGTAAGAATAACATTAAACAAGGCAATGCTAACTGGCTCACAACTTAACTAGTATATAGGATATTCTGGCATGGGGATGATGATGTGAATCATTGCTTACTCTACTGGTTATACAGAAAAATCAAATAGCAAAATTAGAGAAGGTGTTTGTCCTCTAGCTATACTAACTGGGGATAGAATAGTATGAATATTTTGAGGGTCATCAGACATACTCAACTTCCATGTTCTCCTCTTCTCCCCTCATTCTATTACATTCATAAAACACATCCATCTCCTACTTGGTTCACTGATTTCTAAAAATTAAAAATTAAATGCATTTTTTTTGGTTACAATCTTTCTTCTTCTTACTATGTGGATATCTCTGGTGGAAACAAGCACATTTGCTCTCTTAGGCATTTCTACCTGCACTTTCATAAGTATATTAGATACCTAAGAGATGAGGGTGTGAGTCAGGAGGCCACTGATCCTGCTGTGGAAAGAAATGCTACTGGAGGAAACTATGTGAACGATTTGGGGGTTGAGGAAGGAAAACAATGAGAAGGAATACTGTGTGTGACAAGGAATTAATTCATATGTCTGCTTACAGCTGAGTAAGAGGGACCAATGTCTGGGTATTCATTGTAGGGTAAAGGAGAAGGGCATCTCACCTGACACCTCCATTAAAACAATATGTAGGCTCAAAGTGCTTGATAAAACAAGACTATGAATCAAAAGAAGAAAATGTGTAAGAATATAGACAGTATCTTTTAAAGCTCTCATTAACTTATTAGACAGTGGTAAAAGCATATAAATCAGAATTAAGACAAAATAGATTAGTAAAAAGAAATATTTCTGAATAAGCAGTCAAGTATTTAATCCTTGGTTTGTCCTTTATATGTTTATATCTTCTAAGATTCAAATCGTGAAAAAGGAAATAATCAGTATATTTAAGATCTTTTAACTCTTTGAGGCATTTTTAAGAAAAACTTCTGATTCATCAAAACATTCTGAAAGAATGTGAGCCACAGCTCTGGTTTCTGCTTTTATACTAACTTTTAAGAATTCATTGTAAAATCCATAAATTTGCTTAGATCCAATTACATTTGTTGAAGGTAAATGATAATTACATTTGTCAGATAGAAATGTTATTCATTGTTGTTCACCTGTTCTTTTCTTTTTTAACTCCTAAATCCTTTCTAACCTTTCAACATATTCTTTCAAGTTTTGTTAACTTTTAACTTTCCATTTAATTTTGGAGGTTCTGCAATGGCTTCTGCAAGGTATTTCTTTGTGTGTAGGGAATGTGGGATTACAGGTTAATGTTTAGTATGGAACTTACAGTGTATCATATATGATGCATTATATCAGAATTAAGATGAATGAAAACAGGTAAGTGAGAAAAGGCATGACTAGGTAAATAGAGAGAATTAAGTATCTCTTGAGTACATCAACTGATACTGATAGGGTGGCAAATAAACTGATGCTATCGACCTTCAGAGACACCAAGTATTCTTAAGTGACAAAGACCTGTTGTTACTTATAATTTCTTCACCATTTTTTGAGTCATTAAAATCTAACACGATTTTGTTTTAGTGATTATTTATTTATATGTTCTTTCCTGTTAGGTTACTTTTAAAAATAAAAAAATATGGACATAGTGGAATACAGTAATATGCTACATCTTTGTTTTCTAGCTGTTATGGAGATACTTCTCTTTAAGTTCTATCTCTAAATATAAAGGCATCTATTTAAAGAAGGTAACTTCTTTATATCTAACTCTAGATATAAAAGTGTTCTATTTAAAGAAAAATACATGGAAGTTGTGGTTACTAATTACCTTCAAGAATGTAGTAAGTAGTTCAAACAAATAATGGTACCAAATAAGCAATTCTACAATTTTTGAAAGTATGATTAGCATGTGATAGGAATATACATATTTAAAGCTATGTCATCTCCTTTTCTCAAGCCTTTTGCTGTGATTATTTTTAATGTCACTTGAAATTCACTTGGCTGGCTCTTCTACCAGCTCAGGAGGAAGTCTGAAAATGTTTAATAAAGTTTCTTACTTTAGACTTCTCAAGAATGTGTACTAATTAGATTTATGTCTAGAAAAAAAAGATAGCAGAAAATGTCACAAGGGATCACAAAATAATTAACGCACTTTTATTCTTTGAAAACCCATACGTTGCGATTTTAGACAATAATCTATTGGCATAAAGAAGTAAAGGCACCCACACAAAAAATGACCAGCTTATGGCCAAACTGATTGTTTTTAAGAAAGCACATTTATTTTGTTGCTAGGTCAGAAGTGTGAAGGATTCTTCCCAAGTCAGTTTTTGTCTCAGAATGTTGCAAGTGGCTGATTTTAAGAGGGTTATATATAGCTCTGGACTGAGAGTTACATCTCAAGGATTTGGAGTTGAAATTTAAAGAGACTTGACACTGATTTAAGAGACACAAGTGAGTATCAGTGAGAGCAGGAATCACCATTTATTAAAATATAATCAAATCATTGATTTTCTGTACATAAATGTGATATGTAAACACTTTGGAATATCAAAATGAGTCTATTTAAAAATGTTATTTTGTTTTTAAAATTAAAATTAGATTTAAGAAATATTTATATTCCTAGTATAGGGCAGGCACCATGGCAAATCTTAAGTCAATCAAAATACTTATTAAAAGACTAGGTCAATTGCAGTGGCTCATGCCTGTAAACCCAGCACTTTGGGAGGCTGAGGCAGGCAGATCACCTGAGGCCAGGAGTTCAAGGCCAGCATGGTCAACATGGCAAAACCCAGGCTCTAGCAAAAATACAAAAATAAGCCAGGTGTGGGGGCACACGCCTGTTATCCTAGCTACTCGGGAGGCTGAGGCAGGAGAATTGCTCGAACCTGGGAGACGGAGGTTGTAGTGAGCCGAGATTGCAGTGACTCCACTCCAGCCTGGGCAACAGAGTGAGACTCCATCTCAAACAAAAACAAAAACAAAAAACCATTACTGGTTAATTGTAGGCATTGTATCCACACTGAGAATACAACAGCAAAATTTGATAGTTTCTGAATTTATGAAGCTTAAATAAAACAATTTGAAATTATGGTGAATGATTTAAAGCCAAACAAAATAAATGATGAGAAAGAAAAATGGAGTTTATAAAAGAAGGTTTCTTTGGGTGATTGTATTTAAACTGATATGAAATATGAGGAACAGAATCTTGAAGATGAACATTCCAGAGGGCACAGCATATAAAAGGGCCTCGAGGAACTGAAAGAAAGCCAGCACGAGGAGCAGATGGCTGAGAAGCCGGATGTTCAGGATGGGATTTGAGGGCTGGGAAGGCAGGGACCAGCAGCTGCAGAGTTCAGACTTATCGCCGGTCACAGAGCTTTATATGAAATTGCTTTCTTTATATTTACCCTTTGATATCCTCTAGGCTCCTTAAGCTCAGAATGCCCAACAGTATGCTTCTTTGTTCCTTATATTTGAAAATAAAATTGTGATCTACCAGAGGTGTCAGCCCAAAACATTCTTGGAAGTTCTTTTTATTCTCTCCCCTGGGAGATATGTTCTGTTCTTCTTTGCTAACAACTCTGGACTGTGTCCTCTACTCACCCTGCCCTCTTTCATCATATTCAGTCACATGGACACCAGCAGTTGCTTAACTAGTTATTGTGGTCACCTTATGAAGGGCAGCCTCAAAGCCCCATTCAAAATTTGGTTTGAATGTAGATCGTTGATACTCTCATGCACCAAGAGGATATGAAAAGAGGTAACACTCATAACGAGGCCTTCTAAGGAGGGCAGAGCAGGTTCCCAAGTGGGTACAAAAGGGCTTGAGAAAACAGAGAAGGGAAGCTGACTGTGCTGTATTGTCCTGAGGGCATGGGAGTACTGGCATGATTTGGGCTCTTTGCTGGCACTGAGAGAATGAACTGGAGTGTTCTTTTCAGCTTTCCCAGATGTTAGGGAAAAGGAGAAGATGGAAGGGTGGGACTTGAAAGTTGTGGGTGGTCAAACATAAAATATAGAATCGCATACCTTATTACAGTAGTCTTCCTGACTCCAGTATTGATTCCCTAAATCTATTCTCCATGCTTTAATCTTTGGCTGTTCTAAAACTTAGATGATCTCATATCTTTTCCTCACTTATAATTTCATTGTCATAAATAAAAATTTGAGTTCCGGCTGGGCACAGTGGCTCATGCCTGTAATCCCAGCACTTTGGGAGGCTAAGGTGGGCGGATCACGAGATCAGGAGTTCGACACCAGCCTGAACAACATGGTGAAACCCTGTCCCTTCTACAAATACAAAACTTAGCTGGGCATGGTGACGGGTGCCTGCAGTCCCAGTTATTCAGGAGGCTGAGGCCGGGGAATCACTTGAACCTGGGAGGTGGAGGTTGCCATGAGCGGAAATCATGCCACTGCACTCCAGCCTGGATGACAGAGCAAGATTCTGTCTCAAAAGAGAGTCTGAGTTCCCTAATGTGGCCTCTGAGGTCCTTTGTTGCTTGTCTTCTCACATTTTCAAGTTTTCTCTTAATATTCCTGCCTTCACGTTCCTTTTTCCAGCCACACGTGGTTAGCTGAAGCACCATAACTTGCCTTGATCCCACACTTCCAGATTTTTGTTTGCTATTTTCCCAATGTCTGAAATACTGTTTTCTCCTCTACTTCCGTATGTTTATTAATTTCACTTTTATGAAGTATAATTTACATAAAATAACATTTTCACTCTTTAAAATGGATGGTTCATTGCAGTCTGACAAATGCATATAGTAATGTAACTACTATATCAAAATAGAGAGTGCCTCACCAACTGGAAAAAGTTCCTTTGTACCACTTTACAGTCGCACAATCCCTTTATACCCAGCCCTGCAGATCTGTTTCATTAGTTCTGTCTTTTTCATGATCTTATAAATGGAATTATAAAGTAGGTGGTACTTCATTTCTGTTTGTTTTCCAGTAATGTAATACTTTTTTGATATTCATCCATATATTTGAATTTATCATTTTTTCCCTTTTTATTGATGACTTAGTATTTTATTGCATGGCCATAGCATAGTTTATTTATTTACCAGTTGATAGATCTATGGATTATTTCTAGTGTTGGGCAACTATAAATAAATTTGCTATCAACATTGCTGTACAAGTCTTTCTATGTGTACACAAGGATTTATTTCTCTCAGAAAAATATGTAGGGATGAGATTTCATATTCTATGGAAACAATATGTTGAAATTTATAGAAAGCTGCGAACTTCAAGACTGTTGTGCCCATTTTTAATTCCTATCAGTAATGTATGAATCTCTACTCTGAAATACTCATCTTAGTATTTGTCAGATTCTCAAAATTATCCTTTCTAGTAGGTGTATAGTTATCTTATTGCATATTTTTAAGTAATTAAGGATGATGAACATCTCTTCACATGTTTATTTGCCATTCATGTATCTCTGATAAAGAATCTGCCCAAACCTTTTTGACCATTTTTAAAATTGGGTTGATGAACTTTCATTATTGAGTTTAATGGTAAGAGTTCTTTATATGCTTGGAAAGGCCCTTTTGATCAGATATGTGCTTTGCAAATATTTACTCCCTGTCTGGGGCTGATAAAACTTTGCTTCTACCCTTCCCCCAACAGCAGTGGTCGTTTGCCTGGGCCCTCTGCCCTACCCAGTATTAGAAAGGTGTTGACTTTAGTCCTCTACAAAGGGCAGCAGGTTATTCTCTGGGACCATAGTACATAGGTTTTCCTGCCTTTCCACTAGTGGCTTATGGCTTTTGCTTACATTCAAGAAGGATCACGTTGGGGATGATATGGTTTTGTGCCATGGAAGTCTGGGGGCACGCCCAAGTCCCCTGTCCCGCCTCCTGTCTTTCTCATGAGCACTAGTGAGGTGCTAAGTGAGGGCTAGGGAGTGAGTGCAGACAACTCGTGTGTCTGGGCTCCCAGAATCTGAACTCAGCCAATACTTGACATTTATACCTTATTTAAAAATTACTGTTTTTCTTATTCCCAGATTTCATGGGGGCTGCTTCTTTCTCTTTGACCATGCCAAAAGTAAAACAGTAAAAGAGTTCATATATTCTATATATCTTGCTCTTCTCAGAGCAAGATCTCACTTCAGTCCACAATCCTATCTGCCATCTTTTGGAATTCAGTTGACAAGTTGCTTTGGTGTTGCATTCTTGGTGTCATTGCCAGGTCTTTTTTTTTATGCTTCATGGCACAAGAGTGCCGTTGTTGGTGTTAGAGTGGTTAGCTGAGCAGATTATGTTGCTCAGAAAATCCTATGGTTATAAAAGGGTCAGGGTAGATCAAAGAGGGAAACATGCATTGTTTTTGTCTGTATAGATATCTTTTTTTTTCTTGAGACGGAGTCTCTGTCACCCTGGCTTGAGTATAATGACGTGATCTCGACTCACTGCAACCTCTGCCTCCCAGGTTCAAGAGATTCTCCTGCTTCAGCTTTCCAAGTAGCTGGGATTACAGGCATGCACCACCATGCCTGGCTGATTTGGTATTTTTAGTAGAGACAGGGTTTCTCCATGTTGGTCAGGTTGGTCTCAAACTTCTGACTTCATGATCTGCCCACCTCGACCTTCCAAAGTGCTGGGATTACAGGCGTGAGCCACTGCTCCCAGCCCTGTGTATGTATCTTCATGCACATTTTTATGTACTGCTAATAAAATAGTGGGACTATCTATAAGGGTCTTTGTTTAATGTTAAATCTTTATGTTAATCAGGTAAACTTAATCTTTTAAATGCTAAAAAAAATCTCAGACTTCAGCACTATATGATACATCCATGTAACCAGAAACCACTTGTACACCAAAAGCTATTGAAAAAAAATTATTTGCAATCTAACTCTAATAACTATCCAATAACTGAAAGATAAGAAAAATAAAATGCTCAGTGGAACAGTTTATTCTGTGATAGCTCAGAAATTTAGTCGTTATTGCACTAACCAAATAAACTTATACTGAAAATTGAATTTTCATATTATATTTATATTGCATTATATATATTAAATTTATAGTTAGTAAACAGCATATATACAATTATAGTCATAAATTCATTAAAATGATATATTGGGTTAATTTCCCACTGAAGTCTGGTAGAAATAAATGTATTCTAAATAGTGAATCATAAGTTTATTAAAAAATCCATCAACAGTTTACTTGTTACTGTTTTCTCATGATGTGAATCTTGATTCTGTCTTGAATCTCTCTGCCTCTAAGAATTCAGTTAGTAAAATGTCTGACAATATCAAATGGTTTTGAAGGATTTATCTTGTAAATTATCAATCTTATACTGGAAGTTAGCCTTAAGTAAATGCAACTGTATCCACACAGATCTATTCCTTTGTTTACAAAGATATAATGACAAAATAGACTATATTAACTTAGACACAAGGAATAAAATTGAATCATACATAAGAGTTAACACATTTAATCTAAAAGAGAACATACATCATTAATGATTTCTGAAAATAAAAATAGCCAAAACAGCTACACAGCACTCTAAACGAAAGCTTCAGTTGTCAGGACTCCTATGGTAACTCTCTCGTCATTCCAGCGACTACCTTCTGCTTCTTCCAGGACCTGATTCATCCTTTATAGATGGAAAGTATGGGACAGCTTTGAGCAATCGACAGCTACACTTTCATGTCCTATGCCATTCTCCACACATTCCCGGACTCCCTGACCAAAAGAAGATTCCAAAGTGGGCTTTGTTATGCCAACTCTGGTTCCCTTTGACATCTGTGATATTAGACTGTGAGGTAGAGAGAAAACATTCTTTCTGAATTCAGGTGGAAAAAAATGTGGATACACAAACACACAGGTCCACAAGCACGTCTGCCCCAACTCTGCCACACAAATACATACATCTCCAAAAGAAAAGCACTAATTGTGCTTAAGCTCACAGTCTTAGAGAGCTTCGGTGGGGATATACACAAAGCACTGCTAATAGACAAAATAATTTTTTGTGGTATGACAGACATCATAATTTTAATAGTTGTATATTTATTTTACTTTGGAAATAATGTAACAAGATATTTTTGTTGAATATATAGAAGGATCATTGGTGGAGGAATCATTGATGGGTGATTGAGAGTTCACAGAAAATCCATAGCTACTGACATCTTGGAGACTGAGTTGGAGTAAAGGGATACCACCTACCATAATGTGTAGAGGTAGCTACCATGTTATGGTAGGAGAAGACCACTAATTTAGTGGAGAGAAGGATGTGTCTATGGGTAGTAGAATTTGAGAGGCAGCATCAAAGATTACAGCTATAGGTTTTAGATATTTGTTAGACAACTTTTATTTCCTTTGTGTGAGGGCTGAATTGAGGGACATACAATAGCTTACCATTTTTTTTTTTTTGTAAAACAAATGTGGAGGTCAGATGCATTCTTCTACCATTTTTGAATACCCACCAACTCTGTTCCACAGGAAAAAGGTATTAAAGAGGTACGCTGGAGCAATTCTCTATTTCAACACATTCCCTCTTCTCTGCTATGAAGTAAGTGTAGGAAACAACTCACAGAAGAAGGGGAAGTCCAGTGCCTCTGGGCTTTATCTTTGCATAGTGTCTTCCTGTGGATCCACTCTTGTTATCTTGTCCTACTCCAGAGATCACAGGATTTGGTCTTATGAGAAGAGATCCAGAGTGTTAGGTGTTAGAACCAGTATATTTGGTTGTGCTGGAATTCCCAATGTTACTCAAAGTTCCTTTCTGGTTCCATACTCTGACAAGATGTGCCTTGGGTGATCCCAAGACTCAGGCTGTGAATCTTTACTTACATATACCATGCCTTCGTCTACACCAGGGCTGCATTTCTTGTCTAACCAAGCATCTATTCTCCAAACCTCACCTTGCTCCAATACGTAGTAATGGAGTGCAGTGAGGCAGCCACATAGAGGCCCTGCTCAGGTGGCCCCTTGAAGTGTGTGTGTCTGGTCTGGCCAGTGAAAGGCATTTCCTTTAGAAGGAGAGGGAGCCTCACTTAACAGTGAACTGAGACACTCAAGCAGCTCTGGTACAGAGTTGGAAACACTTCAGTGATTTGCTGAGTGGAGGCAATAGAAGTACAGGAAACAACTGTGGGAAGATCAGATTTGTGGCTCAAATTCACTAATTCTTCAAGGTTAGACTGCTTGTTTAGATCACAATTAAAATAATATGGAACTATCTTCCATATCATTAATAAAACTAAGAATATTCAAACAAATAAAAATTCATTGCTGGTTATATCAACAGCATTCTTCTTGCTGAAAAACTTGTAAGAAATTGCTTTATTATTTGAGTTTCATTTTTAATTTTTTTGAAATGCAATAATATTACTTTCTTTTCAGTATATTTATATTAATGGCTATCTTCTATTTATTTTAAATGCTACCAGTTTTCCCTTTGTAATAGTAATATTTAGTTTGTCTTAAAAATAAATTTGTTCAAACATAAAAATTTTAATTAAATACAAACATTAATTAAACACTGATAAAGTTAGTCTAGGACATGGCTAAAATGATGAAGGTTGTTTGAGAATTATAGGCAATTTGAAAAACACTGGCTTTAGAGAGAGAAAAGTCTAAATATGATGTAGTGTGAGCAAAAGTCTACACAAAATTGGAAGAGCACATTACCTGGTGATACAGGGTAGGTCATTATTAGGTGCCCATGTCTCTCTGAGTAAGATAAAGCAGGCATCTTCCCACTGAAATTTACACAAGAAAGCAGATCTTTCAACGTGACCACGTCTCTGTGCCTTGAGTGAAATCTCATTCTTAGGGTGTCTTCAAACTGTTATTCCAAAAGGTATTGGAAAAAGATTCACTGGATAAATTGGGGAGTTTCTTTGAAAGAGTCTGCAGTTTAAAGTGAGCAGAGTGTGTCAGCTTTGAAATGAATAGCTTTGGGCTGAATTTCAGAATTCCAGCTTTATGTCAACTGTGAGGGAACTTGGGAAAGATTAAACACTCTGCTTCATATATATAAAATTAGAATAGTAATCCTAAAGGAAGTAAGGAATATTAAATGAGAATATGTATGTATATGCATACGATGTGTGTGTGTGTGTGTGTGTGTGTGTGTGTGTCTATGAAATATATTTCTTGGGGAAAAAAGGGATTTCTTTTTCATTTGATTAAAGGGGATGATCATAAACGTTCTTTCAGTATGGAAAGTTTGACCCAACCACCCTTAAGGCTGAACATGACCTAAGAAAAAGGTGGATGTGATATGACAGAAATTTTTGCTAGAGAGAAATAATAGGTTGAGAGCTTCTTGCTTTTCAGTCAAGTGAATTCAGGCAAGGGTAATGTAGCAATGTTGAAGGGAAGCAGGAGTGGATAAAGAGACCCACATGATAGATCTCTAAGCCAAACCTCTTTGGATGAAGGATGGAAGGTAAGGATATTACATAGCTTGAGGGAAAATTGAGAAAAAAAATGGATGATGATTGTACCCTATATAATATACTGGGACAAGCCCATAAACGTGTCCATTGTCATCTTGAGTTTGGTAATAAATATAACAGTGGTGTCTAGGTAGATGAGACTGATGAGATGGACATGACTTTCCTGAGACCTGCATATGTCAGACAGGAGGGTTAGAATTTCTCCATGCAGCAGTGATCAGCTACTGCAGTGCTGGAGGTCAGGATGAAGAGGCTGCCTTGCTGAACTTTGTGACTAAAGGCAAATGCCAACCATTATGGGCTTGACTAGAGTGGTCTTCACTCTAGTGAATGACCTCCTGTATTACCACAACAAATTAACTGTACTATTTCTGGAAGTAGACGAGGACGACCAATTTAACAACAGCCATTGGGATTTCAGAAGACACTCAAAAATTCAAGTATTCCAGACTCACTTTTTCCCATCACTTGAGGTCGTGTAAGTCACCCTCCTGGCATACATTCAGATGCCATGTTTGAGAAGGTGAGGGAGAAGGGATGCAAGTTAGAAAAAGGGTATTTATGAAAAGAAGACTTTAAAAAAACAAGCTACTTAAAATAGCACTGAGAATTAGATGAACTTTGAATAGTCTGACTTACAACATAGAGTATTTAAATATGCAGATGCTGAGTTATGAATAATTGGTAAGTTTAAGTTTCCTCTCTTCCAAAGGGAAATAATTATGAGAAAAAGGATAATCAGATTATAACTGATCAGATCAGTTATGGAAAAATACAGCTGCTACATTTTCCTTGCTAATCTGAGTAGTAGTGTGATTAAATTATGTCTGTATCTCACATATATCACAATGCTAGATGTATAATAAGATATTATTCTACTCTATACCGTGCTTAAGGAATCAAATGAAAATATTATAAGAAGCTAAAATATGTCCACAACACACTTCATATAGTCATGCCATCTTATATATCTTACTTATAGCATTGATAAGTGTATAAGAATAATATTTTATGAGATGGAGAATAATAACATGGGTCTTAACAGTTTCTCTGTAAATTTCAGAATGCCAGTGGGCCTTCCATACTGACAAGCAGTCCTACCATGTTTCTCTGGTTGTTTCTTGAGAAAGACATAACTTCTTATGGAAATAAAGCTGAAAGGATACGAATTCTCTGCAATAATATCTCACGCATTTGCACAGAGCAGACCTGAAAACAGGGCTACTATAATAAGAAGCCAAGGAAAATCAGGATGCCCTGATAACACCTGTTGAGCCGCTAATGCAGCTTTATGTAAAGCTTACTCTGTAATGGGACTTTTCAATCATGTAAAATACTATATTTCATTTATTGATATACTGGCTTAGTTTAGGCATTTTGTCACTTTTCCTCAAGGAAATCTGATAATAAAAAAAGATTTCATGGCCAGAGCAAAGGGTACACAGAGTTGGTTGAGTAAGATGCCAAAATCGAGTTTAGGTTACATAGCATTAAGCCTAATATTCCCTCAAAGCATCCTATGAAGATAGAATCTTGAAGGCCAGGGAAAGGAATCATAAGTGGTCTGGACATTAGTCCTGTCCTTTATTATCTCCTTCAGATTTTTGTAAGTTTTAGACCATATTGAAGTTCACAATTTTAAAAGAATAAATGAATCATATTTGAGGAAATTTATGAAAATTAAACTGCCTGAGTTTCACTTACCTGTTGTACTTTGCCAGAAACGTAAAAAACAGAAGTATCCCATTCACACTTAAATATTAATAATGTTTTAATTTATTGTTTACTTTTTATAGAGGTATGTTTTTATTTCTTAATCCCATTATATTCAATCCTTTTATGTTTGTTTTTTTCCCTAACCTGGCCTGCAAAAAGCACTTGGCTATAAGATTTATTGTATGTTTGTTTCAGAATACTTTGTGATGAATTTCAAGCAATCACTCTTCAAAGAAGTAGAGGATGTAGCCATATGCTAAATGTTCAGTCTTTCCCCATTAAGTAAGGAAACAGAATGGCATTCCAGCATCCTTCATTCTTTCCTCCATGTTGGCCTTATGTGCTTCTACCCTAGGAGATTTAATGAGAATGCTAATTCAAGAGAATACTTCCAATTAAGCATTTGAAAACTAAGAATACAATACAAGACACACTCTTTTTAAAGTCAACTTTTATTTATTCGTTTCTCATTTTATCCTGTTTACTTTTGGCTACTGTATGAATGCCTATGGCTTTATCCATCATTGAGAAATGACAAAAAATTAAATCTCTAGCCCAGTGTTTTCCTCTAAGTCTCAAATTGGTTGGTATAGTCAGCCACTAATTTTTCTCTCCTTTTAACTGTTTAAAAAGTAATCCAAACTCAGCTTGTCTCAAATTGAACCTATTTTCATCCTCTTCTGTGATGAACAGTCTCCTATGGTTTTTGTTAAATTGTTCAGGAAATTAGAAGATTTGTGCTGAACGCCCCATGTTTTAATCCATGAAAGCTCAATTTTACCACCCATATATCTTTCAAATCTGTTTAGTTCTCTCTATTCCCATGGTAGCCAGGGCTATATTCGTAATACTGATCTAGTCATCTGGCTACCATCCCTGTGCCCCACACAGACCATGCTTAAAATATTAAATGTCTTGTCACTGTTACTAGGACAAAAGTCACTAGTAACTGGTAACCTTAAAACTGGCTAAAAGATAATTCATATGTAGACCTGCCCTGTGTGATATGGTGGCTGCTAGGCACATGTGGTGATACAAGTGGGGCTAGTCCAAATTGAGATTTGCTATGAGTGTATTTCAGAAACTCTGTGTGAAAAAAGAAGCATATAAAACATACAATTAATATTTTTATACTGATTATATGTTAAAATGGTAATATTTTACAAATATTGAGTTAACTAAAACAAATTGTTAAAATTAATTTAACCCATTTCTTTTTACTTTTTAATATAGCTAATAGAAAATTTAAAATGATGTAAATTTCTGGTATGATATTTTTATTAGACAGGACTAGTCTAAAGTAGAATCATGCTCCAATGTGCTTTCTGTTCTCCAGCTTTACTGCACTTGTTTCAGTGCCTGTAAAGTGCTGCACTGTGACTTTTCATGGACTTTCTTTTGTCTGGAGCACTTCTTTCTCTACAGCTCTATGCAATGATCTTCCTATCACTTTATATACTCATAACTTCTTAAGATCTCAGTTAAATCATCACATACTCAGAAAAAGTTCTCTTTATATCTCTGAGTAGGTTAAGTTCCTAGATTATGGAACCAGATGTTTCTCTGTCATGACATAGCTAACAGTAAAAATTTAATATATTTTTGTACAACTCTTAGTTAGTTTCTAGATTCTCTATAATAGCATGGACCATATCTGGTTTTGATCACCATTATATGCTCAGCAACTAGAGCAGTATCTGCTATGTGCTAAGAGATTAAGAAATACTTAGGAAATTAAAAAAAAAATGACTATTGATTTAAAAACACGGAAAACCAGCATTATATATTCATAACCACCATTCAGTTACAAATTCTGAATGTCTCTGGCCAGGCATAGAATGGTGAAACTTAGAAACTTGTTTGCATACTTCAGATTACTATATAGAAAATGTTCACTCCTACTTCCCTCCACACCCTCACCCTGCTGTGGTCAGAGTAGAGTATACTTCTGTTATCCTAGACTTGAACATCAGCACTGGATTTGATTTCTTCAAAGGGCAATTAGGAGACAGGATAAGAAGAGACTGGAATTGTGTCTGTACAGGGGGCTCATCTTCACATCTCCAGCAGCACCATGTGGAAGATGTTTGCAGGAAAGCTGCTGCCCCTTCTGCCTGGGCCTCATCCCCAGTGCAACTCACAGCTTCAGCCTGGTCCAGATCAGCTGAACGTGAGCAGGAACAAACTGTTGTTTCAAGGCACTGAGCTTGGAGGTGGTTGATTACACAGCAATAGCCAGTTATGACAAATCCTGTCTCAGGGCTGTAAATGTACTTTTAACAAGCAAAGATATAATATTTTGAAGAGGGGGATTTTGAAGTGGATCATTAGATTTTATACTGACCAAGATATTCTTAATGTTCCCCTGAGACTGACTCAATTTTACAAAGTTTTCTTTCCTGCTGTAAGTCTCTGACCACTCTTTTCTTAGAGCATTTCCTTCAGATAATTTTCTATTGTTAGTACTTTCTCTACCCTTTTAACATGTACGTTTTCTCCCAGTGTCTTCCCAGTTTTACAACCCAGGAATGTCTTTCCCAAAAACCTTAGAATGATCCCTTTTAAATGTAATAATCAAGACATATAGGACCCCTGTCTCCCAGTCTCTGTGGAAGGGTAGAATTCTGATTTTGTTAAACATCAGTTTAGCACATACAGATGGCATCATCACTGACCAGCTCCCTGATAATATCCTTCAGTGCTTTTTCATAGCTCATCCCAGACTTAAAAACTTGCTTATCTTTTGTCTCAATAGAGTTGAGTATAATCCTCTCTCTTATAGCAGTAGTCTTGATCCCAACTGCAATAATCTTGAATAAAGCCTTTCTTCCTTATTTAGATTCATCTAGTAAAATTTTTCTTTAACAATGCATGTAGAATTGCTTTCTGGGGAAAAAAAATAGAACAAGTATGTTTATAAACAATGTAAACATCAATGCTTTAGAGAGAATATTCGTTTGTAATACATGTTATGTCCTTTGGCAAAGTAGTATCTTTTATGAAATAATGAAAGTAGCTGATAATAATAGTAACAGGTAAAATCTGTTGCATATTTACATTACGTACCATCTTAAGGGCTTACAATGTGTGATTTTTTAAAACATTAAACAATGTTTGACATGGCTAGTATTGTACCCATTTAATAAATGAAAAAAATGAAGCTCTCTGTGTTTAAATAGGTTCCCTCATGTCACAGTCGTATACATAAATAATTTCATACTCTGGTCCATTGGTTGTAGAGAGAGCCCACATTGCTGACATCTCTTGCAAGCTGCATCTGTATACCTGGGTTAATCCTGTGTAATTTTGTGAATTGTTTATCACCTTTCCAAACATACTCGAGAAGAGAATTATGAGAAGTACAAATGTGTTTCTTTTGACTGTGTTAATGGAAGGCAGACCAAAAATACATTGAAACCTAATTGAAAATTTAAATTAAGTGACAGGCAGAGAAGGTTCTCTTCACCTTGGGACAAGTATCTTATTTGGCTCAAGGCCAACCTAATAATTCCTAAGGTTTATAAATGATTTTTTTGAATTTCAAGAGTTTTAAGAAGTCTAACACAGAGATACATGACTCTGTCTATAGATTATCATTTTATATATAAAAAAGTATACAATATATTCAAAGGCTTTACATTTTGTCTAAGTGAAACCAATTATTTAAATATATTTTGTTCAAATAGGTGTTACCTGTTACATTTTTTCCATTATTTGGCCACCTCTTATAAGAAGTTAAAGCCTGAAAGACACACTGAACATGGCCATTATCTCTGTGAATAATAGAATACTAATACAATATATTGTGCAATAGTAGTAATTTGAGTTTGAAATTCTTTTGACTTAATCCTTGTAACATATATTTTAAGGCATTATCTCTAGTTTAATCTCATCTAAATTAAGGTTTTATGTATATAGTAAATAGTGTATATTTATAGTTCCATAATGATATTATAATACTGAAGGATGCCAAGTAACATAAAAATATATTTCATGTGTTATATATCTAAAATAAAATCCCATTGAAAGTCATCAACAAAAATAATTTAAATTGAAAATACAAAGTCCTCCACTGATTGAATGGATCCCTTGTTGGCCCAGGAGATCCCAGAGAAACATAAACACTGAGTTCCTGGCTACAATGGGAAGGGAGTTCAGACAGGACAGGCTTTGTTACACCACCTCCCTTTTGGAGTTTAGACACAACTGACCACAATTTAATGTTAAAATAGAGTCCAAAAGGCTGACGAAACAGACTCCTTGTGGCAATTAGGTATCATATTATAAACAAAACCAAAGGCCATGCAAGGCAGGGGTAAGTCACGCCTATAGGACATCAGTCTTGCTAAATAGGTCATTTTGACCCAGTATATCGTGGCTGATTCTGACATAACATTCTTATCTCAACTTAAACATTCCTTTCTGCTGACTCCAAGTTTTAGACAGAGCCTTACTCCTTTAACCAATTACAAATTAAATAATCTCTGAATTTACCAAAATCCTGTAAGCCCTGCTTAAAGATATTTCACCTTTTCAAGCCAAACCAGTGTCTACCCTGCCATGTATTGATATATGTCTTTACCTGTAACTTCTGCCTCCTGAAATATGTTAAAAAACCAAACTGTAATCTGACCACCTCGGGACCACTTACACAAAGCTTTTTGAGCTTGTATTTTCCTCAGTCTGTGATCACTCAGATTGGCTCAGAATAAACCTCTTTAGAATATTTTACATAGTTTTTCCATGAACAATAAAATGAGAGAAAGGAAGACATAATTTCGGGTGTATGAGTGAAGACATACAGACAGGTAAAGACAATTTGAGTCATATAAGAGAAAATGAGGGTGAAAAGAGAATAGCACAAACACAATGAGCCAAGTTAGGACATAGCAGGTTGGGTGGTGGGAGAAATTTGTCCTGGAGTGATCTGAGTTTTAAGATTAAACACCGCATGCCATACTCTGTACAAACATGGAAAAGGTCCACTACCTGGTCATTATCCATAGACGGGTCTCTTAGTAACAGTAGGGCAGTTCTGAAGCAGATGGAACAATAAATGCAAAAGACCAGATATAGGAATGAATAGATAAGAGAGAGAGAGAAAACAAGTTATTATGTTAATAGGCTAGGTGGTAATACACAAAAGGGTAATTTGTAATATATGATGTAGAGGATTCTATGTCATATTAATAAGTGTCTTTCTAATCCTAAAGGCAGTGAGAAATCTTAGAAGGATTTTAATCAAGAAGATAAATTAGATATATTTTAGAAAGCATATTCTGACTACAATGAACAAAAACTGAGCTGGACTTCTGGCTTTCCTGTAGGATGCTGAAGGCTGAAACATACATCACAATGTTAAAACAACAAGAAAAAATGTCTGACATTCTCAAGATTCATAATTTTTCTTGAGCCTATTAGAGAACTGGGATCATAGAACAACCAATTGATGCAGAATCTAAGAAAAGACAATCATTTCTAAGAAAAGGGAAGCAACCACTTGTTTAACTGGGGAAGATGCTGTTGGTCACTGGTAAAAAAATTCAGCTAAACCTTTTAACAAATATTGAAAGCTGAATGGAGGCTAAGAAGAGAATACCAAACCCCTGAGGTCAAGACACAAGAGGAATTTGCATGGAGTCAGAGGTTCTTTTTCTCAGGCCTTACAAAAAAAGATTGGCAAAATTCCTGAGAACGTTTCCCTCATGGTACAGCCTAGGGTGTTGGAACAATAGCCACTGTAATAAAGGTAGGAGATCTCACCTAGATCCCTTCTACCTATCTCTTAAAGAAGAAAACACTGAAACTCCTGAGGGATGGTCCAACATTATTGTCCTTAGGGCACCCTGAAAACCATTTTCATCTAGGGAAGGCTAAAAAACCCTCTACTGCTGGAACAGTGGTAGGAAATTGTGCTGATCTAACCTACAGCTATGGGTAAGGCAAGACCACTGGGCCCATTCCTAAGATCCCTGGACACAGTTCTGGGGCTGAGGTTGAATTAGAAAAAGAGAGAACATCTCACCTTTCTGCACCTCAGTAGGCTACAATGGTCTGTAGGTAACGGTGGTCTGCAGGACAAGTAACAAGAAGAGAGGCAGTAGTATGTGATACAGCTTGTGTATTTGTCCCTGCCCAAGTCTCATGTTCAAATGTAATTCCCAGTGTTGGAGGTGGGACTGGTGGGAGGGATTGGATCATGGGGGTGGATTTCTCATAACTGGTTTGGCACCATCCCTTTGGTGCTGTCCTCAGCACAGTGAGTGAATTTTCAGGAGACCTCGTCATTTAAAGGTATGAGGAACCCCCTTCCATTCCCTCTCTCTCTTGCTCCTGCTTTTGCCATGTGACATGCCTGCTTCCCCTTCGCCTTCCTCCATGATTGTAAGCTTCCTGGAGCCTCCCTAGAAGCTGAGCAGGTGCTAGCACCATGCTTTATATGAAGCCTGACGAACTGTGGGTGAATTAAACCTCTTTTCTTTATAAATTACTTTGTCTCAGGTCTTTCTTATTTCAGTGCAAGAATGGCCTAATACAGTATGGAAAGTGATCCTTGCTTGGTTAATGTAGTATAAATCATAGAAATGAATCTGGAGTCTAGTTAAACTCCTGCCCATGTCCAGAGTGAGAGTGTATGTGTGTATACATTATACACTTGTACAATATGTATATATATAGTACGTGTGTGTGTGTGTACATACATTTCCTCAATTTCTTCATACTCATAGCAAACTTGCTTTCAACAACAACAAAAATAAGGCATAGAAGAAATCAAGAAAAAAGACTGGTAAGAGACAAGGCAAATGGAAGGAACTAGATCCAGATGTAACATAGATGATGGAATTTATGAGACAGAAAAGCTAAAATAAATATCATTAATATACTACATTGTCTATTGGAAGAGTGGACAACATACATGGACAAATATGTAATTTCAGCAGAAAGGTGAAAAGTATAAGAAAGGATCAAAGGAAGTGCTAGAAAACCAAAAACAGAGTAATAGAGCAGAACCACTTGAAAAGGTTAATTTGTGGACCTGAAACAGCCAAGGAAGGAATCAGTGAAATTGAAAAATGATCAGAGAATTCATCCAAACTCAAGTGCAAGGAGAAAATAAGAAAGAGAGAAAATAGAGCATTCAAGAGGTACCAGACAATATCAAACAGTCTAACATACGTATAAATAGAATTTCAGAAAGAAAACTGGGCATGAGAAATATTTGAAATAATGGTTGACAAGTTTCCAGAATTGACAGCCACAAAACCACAACAGGCCAAGCATACTTAAAGCTGAATAAAAACCAAACCAAACACAACACACACAAGCCCTAGACATATGATATTTAAACCTTTAAAAAATAAAGATAATAAAATCTTAAAGCAGTCAGAAGAAAAGAACCACCATATAAAGAGGGAAAAAAAAAGATACAAATCATAGGACAGTTTTCAACAGAAACGCTTCAAGCCCGATAATACAGTGACATCCTTAATGTGCTGAAACAAAAAATAGTATCTGTCAACAAGAATTCCATACCAAGTGAAGATAATTTTTAATAACAAAAATTAGATTTTTTTTTTTAGAAAACAAAAATAGAGAATGCATTACCAGAAGTTCTGCATTACCATAAATGTTAAAGTTCTCCAGGCAGAAAGAATACAATATGAGAAAGAAATGTGGGCCTACAAGAAGATATGCAGAGTACTGGAAATGAAATAATAAATAAAGCATGCATATCTTTTCAAAAACATCTGTAATTGCTCTATAACATAACTCTGTAAACACACAGTGTCTTGAGTATTAATAGTATATGTGAAGGCAAAATATGTTACAAAACAAGCATTAAGTATAGGAAGGAAGAATTATAACCTAAGGTTATTATACTATAAGTGAGGCAATATTATTTGTAGTACACACTAATGAATTAAAGATGTATAATACAAAATGTAGGGCAGTCATTAAAGTTTTTAAAAGGCATAAAAATTAAGCCAATAGCGTATGTAAAACAGAATCATAAAACTAATAGAAAAAACATTTTTTAAAAGAGTGAACAAAGAGAAAATTAGAAAGTGTATTTAATCATTTGAAAATTATAACAAATTTATTAGGTATAAACACACCAATTAAGGGAATTGTCAGATTGGCTAAAAAGTAAAATAACAACTACAGCCTTTAGAAAATCACCACTGTAAATATAAAGGCAGAGATAGACTAAAGATAAAAGGATGGAAAAAAGTAATAAAAGCATATACTATTCAAAAGGAAATTGGAAAAGTTTCAATACAATTTCACAAAGTAGATTTCAAATCAAATAATAATGGCAAGAATAGTGAAGAATATTACATAATAACAAAAGAGCCAATTTACAAGAAGATAGTCATAAATGTGTGCATATCTAACAAAAGTGCTTCATACACATTAATTGAAAACTGATAGAACTTAAAGTAGAAAAAGACAAAACCAGGATTATAGTATAGGGTTCAACATTCCTCTTTCAGTTACTGATAGAAGTAAGCAAGAAGTAAGAATACTTGAACATAATTACAGTTACAACTTCTGTAGGAATTCTGATAGACAAATTCAAGTTGAATTTAGAATTTATATGAAAAGGCAAAGAAAATAATCCAACACAATTTTGAAATAGTAGGTAAAGTTTGGCTCCTCATAGTGCCTGATTACTAACCTACTAAATCTGGAATAGTCAAGTGGTTTTGGAGACAGGGAAAATACAGATGAATATAACAGAATTGAGTTCTGACATAGACCTACACATACACAGTCAACTGATTTTCAGCCAAGGGTTAATGACCCCTCAAGGGCAAATAATTTTTTAACATATTATGCTAAAGAAATTGGATATCCATTAAAAACATTGTGACTGTTATCTTGCATCCTAATAAAGATTAATGCATAACAGACCTAAATGTCAACCTAAAACTATAACATTTCTAGAAGAAAACACTGGAGAAAATCACTGTGACCATGAGTTAGGAAAATATTTCTCAGACAAGATGCTAAAAGCATGATTTATAAAATAAAAAGATAAATTGAACTTTATCAAACCTGAGGACTGGTGTTTGAAAGACACCATAAAGAGAATGAAAACTGAGATAAAAATGAGAGAAAATATTTGAAAATCACATAACTGATAAAGGATCTGTGTCTAGAATATACTCTTACCCAAAGTCATTAGTTTAGGGTTCACTTTTGCTGTTGCACATTTTGTAGGTATAATGACATATATCCACCATTATAATATCATACAGAATTTTTTTTTTTCAGAGACAGTCTTGCTCCGTCACCCATGCCAAAATACAGTGGCATGATCATGGCCCACTGCAGCCTTGAACTCCTGGGCTTCAAGTACTCCTCCAACCTCAGCCTCCCTTCAGGTGCATGCCATCATGCGTGGCTACATTTTTAAAATTTTTTATAAAGATGGAGTCTCACTATGTTGCTCAGACTGGTCTTGAACTCTTATACAGAGTTGTTCTTTTTTTTTTTTTTTGATACAGAGTCTTACTCTGTCACCCAGGCTGGAGTGCAGTGGTGCGATCTCGGCTCACTGAAATCTCTGCCTCCCAAGTTCAAGTGATTCTCGTGCCTCAGCCTCCTGAGTAGCTGGGACTACGGGCGCATGCCACCACACCTGGCTAATTTCTTGTATTTTAAATAGAGACAGGGTTTCACCATGTGGGCTAGGCTGGTCTCCCAACTCCTGACCTCAAGTGATCTGCCCACCTCAGCCTCCCAGATTGCTGGGATTACAGGTGTGAGCCACTGCGTCCAGCGCCCCATACAGACTATTTTTAATGCCTGAGAAATCTACTGTGTTCTGCCTATTCATCCCTCCCTCTCCCCAATCCCTGCCAATCACTTACCTTTTTTACTGTCTCCTTTGTTTTGCCTTTTCCAAAATGTCATATATTTGTAAATGTACAGTACAATGCCTTTTCAAGTTGGCTTTTTTCACTAAGTAATATGCATTTAAGAATTCTCCATGTTTTTAAATGGCTCATTTTTTTTGCACTGAATAATAGTCCATTGTCTGGATGTACCACAGCTTATTTAACTATTTACCCAAGGAATGACATCTTGTTTGCTTCAAGGCTTTGACAATTATGAATAAAGCTGCTATAAACATCTTGTGCAAGATTTTGTGTGGACATAAATTTTCAACTGCTTTGTGTAAATATCAAGGAATGTAACTAGATCATATGGAAATAGTAAGTTTATTTTCATAATAAACTGCCAAACTGCCTTCCAAAGTGGCTGTGCCATTTTTCATTCCCACCACAAAGAAATGAGGTTTAGGGTTGCTCCATATTATTGCCAGAATTTGGTGTTTCCAGGGTTCTGGATTTTGGTTATTCTAATGGCTGTATGGTGGGATCCTATATTTAATTTGCATTTCTCTCATATGATTCGAGCATCTTTTCATATGCTTACTTATCATCTGTATATCTTCTTTGGTGAGTTATCTTTCAAATTCTTTGACTCACTTTCTTGAGTTGTTTGTTTTCTTATTCTTGTTATATTTTCAATATATTAAATTTAGCCTAAATGCTTCTTTCATAATATTTAAAGGTTTGTTCAGAAGGAGGTTCTGTGGTGAGAGAGGGAAAAGAGGTAGTGTAGACAAAAGAAAGATCATTAGTATGCTTTTTAAAAAAATCTAATTTTTCCTAAAGCAGAGTCACAATAATACTAAAAAAAAAAATGGGAATATGTGAAAAGTAACAGAACTAAGAATAGCTGGTTTTTCTATCATTGAGACTAAATAGTAAACTTTTGTTTTTGGAGGATAACATGATTAGTAATATTTAAATATACTGTCATAAGATCCTTAGGGTGTCGCTTCGCCAGCCAGAAACCTCTGTGGCTGGCAATGTCTCTGCGTAAGTTCTGCTTGTGCCTGCTGGGCTCGTTCTACCCACTCGGCCGGGCAGGCAGCACTTGGCTCACGCTATGGGCCTGGTTCCCATGCCTACCAAGGGCAAGCCAGGCGCAGAGTGGCAAGGGGTGTGTGACTGAATGAACACAAGGTCTGGCCCTCTCCACAGCCAGGCATGCTGGCAGCTGTGGCAAGGCAGGTAGCTCTAGGTGCTGGCACAGATGTCCACTCCCTGTGAGGTTGTGGCTGGACCAGAGGAATCGCAGGTGGCTTCTACTGTGGGCACCAGCAATGGATAAGGGGACGTGGTGGTGCCCAAAAGCTCAGAGATGCCAGGAACCTCAGAGCCCCCAAAATGTTGTTACAGCATATCACGCCTTGGCTCACAGAGCCCTGAGGTCTGGGCTCCCCAAAGAGCCGCAGCTCTCATCCCCCACAGTGCAGTGATCTGGGGGACATGTTTCAGAAAGTCATGCCTCAGCCTGTTTATGTTACAGGTTTTTCAGTCCCAATGCCTCACTCTGGCCCATGGCTCCTGGGCTGGCCTGGCTCAACTACTGTTTCCTGCCATGTGGGGCAGCTGCCTGGTGCTGGCAGAGGGCAAGAGGGCTATACTGTTACAGCCCCCCTAGCTCACACCTGCAGCTCAGCAAGCCAGCCAGAAAGGTGTCACAGCCCTTTTAGCTCCCACCAGTTGGCAGGTCCCCAGTTCTTGTCCCATGTCTAGGAAGAATAAGGTTTCACAGACAACTGGAGAGTGAGCAAGTAGGAAAGGAGATTTATTTAGTGTCAGAACAGCTCTCTGTGGAAGGAGACCTGAAGTGGGTAGCTCCTATCTGTAGGCAGGTTGTCCTGACGAGTATCTGAGACTGGCTGAATCTGGGGTATTTTATGGGCTTAGAATGGAGGAAGTGCATGCTGATTGGGCCATGGGCAGGAGGAAGTGCATGCTGATTGGACCATGGGCAGGAGGAAGTGCATGCTGATTGGACCATAGGCAGGCACGGAGAAAGCACCACTTAATTGGTCAAAAGGCATCAATCAAGGAAGTTCTCACACCAGGTTGTGGACTGGCAGCCCAGCCCCCAGGCTTTAGGCCATCCCTGGCTTGAAGGTGGTGTTCACCAAAGACCTGTCTCTTCCCACTTAGAAAACTGCCTATCTCGGCCAGGCGCAGTGGCTCACACTTGTAATCCCAGCACTCTGGGAGGCTGAGGTGGGCAGATCACAAGATCAGGAGTTCCAGACCAGCCTGGCCAATATGGTGAAACTCCATCTCTACTAAAAATACAAAAATTAGCCAGGCATGGTGGTGGGTGCCTGTAGTCCCAGCTCCTTGGGAGGCTGAGGCTTTAGAATCACTTGAACCTGGGAGGCAGAGGTTGCAGTGAGCCAAGATGGCACCATTGCACACCAGCCTGGGCAACAGAGTGAGACTCCATCTCAACAAAAAAAAAGTCTGTCTCTCTACTGCCAATGCCACATAAAATTTAATCATTAAATATTCAAGCAACAATGTCGAGTTTTTGGTTAGAAGCTAATTTAAACCTAAAAAGCATAATTAGGCAGTAAAATATTGCATATCATAAGCTTATATATCATATGCAAATAATCTTTTATAGTTTGATTTTTTTCAACCTCCATCAGATAATTTTGTAATGATTTGAGGTCATTTATCCAGATAGCAGGAACTGGCACTAATATTCACATGCCTAAATCTTGGAGTTAGCATAAGAATTTCTTTCTGACTTGCAATTTCACTTTGAAAATGAAACTTTTCTTCCTAAATATTTTCTTGTTTTCTTTAGGATGATTGCCATGAGACATTGTAGAATTTCTTTACTGACTCTTTAACCTTCTTTTAGAACCTAAAACATGAACTTGCAAAGTCCCCAGTGTACCTTTCTTACTAAAATGCTACTGCTTAGAGTGCTTTAGCAGCGGACTTAAAACCTAATGATCAGACAAAATAAAATTACAACTTACCTAAAGGGGCAAATAGTGAAAGTTTATTAAAAAGTTTAGAGCAGAAATGAAAGGAAATGAGGTACACTTTGGAAGAGGGCCAAGCAGGTGATTTGAGAGATTCAAGTGCATGGTTTGACCTTTGACTTGGGGTCTCACACTTTGGCATGCCTTTGGGGTTACATACCTTTTCCCCTGATTCTTCTCTTGGGTGGGGTGTCCACATGCGCAGTGGGCTGATAGCTCTTGGGAGGGGCCCCATGCACAATATGTTTCCTGAAGTTGTACACATACTCACTTGAGGCTTTTTCCCCTTACCAGTCAAGTTTCCCAGAGAAAGGTCATGTACCATATGCCAGTTAAACTCTGCCATTTTGCATCTTGGTGTGTATGCTTGAGCCCACTTGCCCAACTCCTGTGATTTTATCAGGAAGCGACTTATTACCAGTGTCAAGTGTTTTCTATCTATTGGAAGACTGCCTTTCCCTGGCATAGGCTGCTACCAATTATTATTTTAGAGTCAGTTCTAAGTAAACCACCTGAGGTCACCTGACAGAAGTGGCCTTGCAAAGCTGTCCTTTAAGTGAGGGAAATTTGCATCTGTAGAGATCTCCATTAATGCAGTTATAACCCCCATCACCCTTTCTATGCCTTTCCCAGGATCCAGGAGACACTGACACCTTTTAAAGTTTGGAAAGACATATTTACCATATATTCTCTCTGAGGGAAGCTTCACCAACACCACAAGGCTACCTTTGCTAGCCAAGCTTCTTCCTCTCTCTCTCTTAACCTGTCTTGCCACTAAACCTGACTTGTATCTGATCACGCTCTTGAGTCTGCATTTTATACTGTGGTCTCAGGATAATGTGTAAGTTTCTGTATTTCATTGGGCAGTTGGACTTTTATTCGGAGGCACCCATGTATACACATTAAATAAATGTGTATTTTTTTCTCCTATTAATCAATCTACCTCACGTCGGTGATGGTTAGCAAATCTTTAGGGGACCAAGAGCCTGTGACCCTCACAGTATAGTGGAACAAGCAGGCGATTATCAGAACTGCTCTTCTCTTCTGGAAGGTGCAGTGAAGAGAAACCAGGAACCCATTCTGCTGGCAAAGGAGTAAACAGTTCCTACCTGCCAAGCTTGTGGCCTCTTTCTCAGTGCGCTCCAGCTGAGTGGATGGTAAAAATTACTGTCTCATCTGCAAGGTTTTGATTAATGTGACAAAAGTGTCTGTAGGACTAATCCTGTGTTGTAGTGACTGGTGAACTTGTGGTGCTTTGAGGTATGCATATGCATATTGTTTGGCTCTTTGTCTCTCAGAATGGCCTTTTTGGTTGCTGCCTTTCCTCTGTCTTTTTGTGTAATTCTGGTATAAAGAGGGCACCGCAGGGTGGAAGCTGGGCCTGGAAGCCCTGTGTGCTGCTGGTGCAGCCAGCCTTGTAGACTGCTCAGTTTTTGCTGTTCTTACTACACCGATGTCTGTTAAGACAAATGCTCTGGGTGCCTGACATAAAACCTAGACGAGGTTTCCCTCCCACGTTGTTGTACGTCTCGGGAGCTTGACTTTCTGACTATGTACGTGTGCTCTTTCGCAGTCTCCACTATCCAGAGGGTGTGAGTTTTTCACTTCATGTCAGGTGGCCAGTCTGAAAGAACTGGGAATCTGAGACATAATGTTTTAAGGAACACACTTTTCATACTGAACACAAGCCATTAGGGAAGTTTTGTTTTAAAAGTTCCTACCTCTATGGGGCATTTTTCACATTTTACTTTCTTAAGCTTACTTCTGACAGTAAGTTTTTGGGCGTCATGTGTACGTGTCCTCTATTCCCTCTCTAGGTATAGGATGAAAATGTGAAAAATTACCACCTAGGCTTTAAAAAGACTTTTGGATTGAGTCACTGTTAGAATAAATTACACCATTGAAAATTCTAATTGTCAGTGGCCAAAAGACAGATAGAAAATATTTTAGAGATCTCTTATTCTAAACAGTTAGAGATCTCTTATTCTAAACAGAAGGTTAAATTTTTAAAAAGACACATAATAGTTCCATGGTTAGCCTTCTGAATTCTCTTGAGTAAAGATTAGCCGTGGTTAAGTCAAACCTTAGTTAAGCCATGTTGGTTTCACTTGGGAGGCTATGTTTGGTAAAGAAGTTCAAAAGCCAGAATATCATATGCTTGTCCTGGCTAAAATCTGTCAAGAGATTGAAAGAATTTTTAAAGAGCCCTATAGTCAAAATCTGACTTAATTAAAATGGATATTTAGGGGACACACACACATATATCATGTAAAATTATAAATGACATATGTAATTTAGGCCTCTGTCCTCACCCTGTAAAAACTTCTCAGTCAACTGAAGTCTGTTTAACTGTCTACCTCTGCTTGTTTCTGTTTCTGCTTGCCACACTATATGCCACACGTGGAACCTAAAACGACAAAGAAAGCAATTTCTAACAGCCTGAGATCCCTTGGGTTAAAACAGAAAAGGTGTCAGGCTCCTATAATTGAGAAGAACCTCTGTTTTTCCTCATGGAATCCCAAGATTTGTAAGTAGGCAGGTTCCACTCAGGTCTAAAATCTCCGCTCCTTTTTTTATTGCATTATCTCATCTTTTTGGCTTTTGAGAATATCAGAAATCACATCATGAGAAAATCTGAGACCTTGGTGTATGTAATGGCTAGGGGATAGACATACTTTCAGAGATGGCTAGCAGCAGTTGCTGACAGTAAATAATTATCACTCTAAGGGCTAATCACTGCATGTTTAAGACAAGAAAGTATGCAGTTGGAACGCTTAGAAAAATGTCTTTGTAACAGAGTGCACCATAAAAGCATGATATGTTCTGATCACGTGGCAAGTCTTTCTCTTTGGGGACTCAGGATTCAGTGTTGGGTCTGCTCTGAGCTCCGTGGTCCAGTTAAAAGATAGAGGCTAAATTAAAAACTAACTATGTAAATAAAATTGCTCTTATAAAATTCAGTGATCAACTCCTATGATTTTGTGTTGCCTTGGAATTAATTTTTAATCTTCCTCTAACACACCCAAGCTTTTTCTCTTTCTCTCTGCTTTGAGACATAAATTTGCACCCCTGTTTTCTCCAAACCTCAGTGAGGGCATTAATCATGGCCTTGTGAGGCAGATAAACTTTAACCTTTTCACAATTTAATCCAACTGTCTTTAAACTAGTGAGTTTATGTCTCATGGCTAAAATTTAAAAATCAAAACTACAAAGTCTTTATGATGGTGTATGTCTTTATGTATACATGAGTATGTATCTGTGTACTGTATATATGGGTATCAAATTGACTTACTCATATATTAAGTAAATAAGCCAAAATGCTTTTCCAGTTCACATTATTTTATTAATTTTTGGTAAATACAGATAATGTTTAAATTATTGGTAATGTAAAATAGAAGCATCTTCAGAATTCAGACATTTGGCCTGAATTAGTCACTGTCTCTACTAGATGTTTTAAGGTATACAACTTTGCTTCTGACACTTGCTTAACTTACCTGTAAACTTCTGTCCTTAGATTTGAGCCTTTAGGGTCTGATGAAGGCTAGCTCCAGGCATTGTGTTTTGCTCCTGGCTCTGCAGCTGGTGCATAATTAAAATTGCTTACCTCCTAGGTTTCTCACTAGACATAGTTACTTACTAACTCTTAAGTTAACATTACAATTATGTATGTAATTAAAACTACTAGACACAAAGTGTATTAAAGAGGTAGGATTTGCTTTTGGTTAGAAAAATATTGAAGATGTGGGAGTGTGGTTCCTTTTAAGAGAAAGTAATTCAATCTAGAGGTATTTAAGGATTGTTTTAAGGTAAAGAATAATAGGACAAAACTAAAGTTTTAAGCAAGTTGTACACGCTTTCTAGGATTGATCTTGTCAAAGGAATTCTGTATGTGAGCAAGTTGGTTAAAATTTAAAGAGGATTATTTAGTTTTTCTATAAATTAAATGTTAAAAAGCACAGATACGAGGCCATCATCTAGGCCCTGGGGTTGAAGTAAATGGGTTTTCTTGGAGCAGCGGTCTGCTGTTTTATAGAAAATGATGAAGAGGTGTAAAAGGTTTGTAGAAATCTTACAAATCTTAGAAATCAGTTGAAATCTTACAATTTGTCAGGTTTTATTAAAAATTAGGTTTAGCATTAATACACTGTAAAGGGTAAAAGGTAAGATTCGGTTTTCTCTTGAATAAGGTGTAATATTGAGAGACAGGGAAAGAATTTTGTTTACCTTTTCAGTAAGCTGCAAAAAAGAAAAAAAGGAGAGTTAGGGAAATGGATTTAGTTGGCCTTATGCTGTTTTTATTTGGTCTTATTGTTTTGGAAAGTGAATCTGCAAAAGGAAACAAAGAGCAGAAAGGACTTTGTCGTGCGGTTTTAGTCTCAGCTTAGCTGCAGTAGAATAGAACATCAAGCGTATTTCTAAGTTTTCCAGCTTTAGGCCTTGCCACCTGGACAGCGTTTCTAGACCTGCCTGGGGCCCGGTGGAACTCACTGCCCTGAAAGGAATAACAGAGGACTGGCTATGTCACCACTTGCTGATTATTTAGCCTCAGGACCTTGAGCAAACTTAGGTGGTAGCCAGGCACTGGTTATAGCTGGCCTTGGGCAAGACCTAGTGATATGCTGACTTCCAGTGGTGGTGGCCATAGGGGTGCTTATTTTACCCCTTTTCTGGCTCCAGGCAACTCAGTACAGAGAGACAGAGAGAGAGAGAGAGACAGACAGACAGACTTTATTTGTTTGGGAGATAGTAAGAGAGCAAGAGTCTCTGCCTGGCAATCCAGAGAATTCTTCCAGACTTTATTCAAGGCTACCTAGGTGGTACCTCTACAAGTCTGCAAGAAATACAAGGTTATTGGGCTTTAGGTGTTCCCTATACAGCTGCAGTGACCAGAAATTTAGATCACAACACCCAAGTCCCTGCAAATACCTGGAAAACCTTCAAAGAAAGATGAGTACAAACAAGCTCACACTGCAGAGTACAGTAAATCCCTAACTCTTTAATGCTCCCATACACTGAAAAAAATGTACAAGCATCAAGACCATCCAGGAAAACATGACCTCATCAAATGACCTAAATGAGGCACCAGGGGTCAATCCCAGAGAGATAGAGATATGTGACCTTTTAGACAGAGAATTCAAAAATAGCTGTTTTAAGGAAACAAAACAAAAAAAAAGAAATTCAAGACAACACAAAGAAGGAATCGACAATCCTATCAAATAAATTTGGCAAAGACATTGAAATATATAAAAAGAATCAAGCAGAAATTCTGGAGTTGAAAAATGTAAGTGACATAGTGAAGAATGAGTATCTTAATAGCAGAATTAATCAACAGAAGAAAGAACTAATGATCTTGACGATTGTCTATTTAAGAATAGACAAGGAGGAAAAGAAAGCAAAACAGTAAGGCATGCTTACAAGATCTATAAAATAGCCTCAAAACAGCAAATATAAGAGTTAATGTAAACCAGAAAAGAGCAGGAGTAGCTATACTTGTATACTTTTATACAAATAAATGTGAGGACAACTATAAAGAGGTAAAGAAGGTCATTATATAATCATAACAGGGTCAATTCAGCTGGACAATATGACAATTGTAAATATATAGGCACCTAATACTGGGTCACCCATACGTGTATTAGGCACATATGATTAGAGCTTAGATATACCCCAGTATACTAATAGCTGGAGACTGCAACACCTCACTTTCAGCATTGGACAGATCGTCCAGAAAAAAAAAAATAAAACATTGGACTTATTCTGTACTATAGATCAATTGGACCTAATAGTTATTTACAGAGCATTTCATAAAATAGCTACATAATACACACTTTTCCTTAGCACATGGATGATTCCCAAGGATAGACCATAAGTTAGTCCACAAAACAAGTCTTAAAACGGTCAAATAAATTAAAATAATATCAAGTATCTTCTCTGACCACAATCATATAAAACAAGAAATCAATAAGAAAAATTTTGGAAATTATAAAATCACATGGAAATTAAACAATATGCTCCTGAATGACTAATGGGTCAATGAGAAGATTAAGAAGAAAACTGAAAAAAATTCTTGAAACAAATGATAATGGAAATATGACATCTTAAAACATATGGGATTTAACAGAAACAATACTAAGAAGGAAGTTTGTAGCTGTGAGTACCTTAGATGAAAAAGAAGAAATTCTTCAAATAAACAGCCTAACAATGCATCTGAAAGAACTAGAAAAGCAAGAGCAAACCAAATCCAAAGGTGGAAAAAGAAATAGTAAAGATCAGAGCAAAAATAAAGGAAATTAAAATGAAGAAAACAGGACGGCATGAAGGCTCATGCCTATAATTCCGTAACTTTGAGAGGCTGAGGCAGGTGGCTCACTTAAGCCAGGAGTTCCAAACCAGCCTGGCCAACATGGCAAAAAAAATCTGTACAAAAAAATACAACAATCAGAGGGGCCTGGTGTACGTGCCTGTAGTCCCAGCTACATCGGGAGGCTGAGACACAGAATTGCTTTAACCGGGATGTGGAGGTTACATTTAGCTGAGATCGTGCCGCTGCACTCCAGCCTGGGGCGACACTGGGGCGACAGAGCAAGACTCTGTTTAAAAAAAGAAGGAAGAAAATATAAGAGTCATGAAAAGTTGATTTTTTGAAAAGATGGCCAGACTGATAAAGAAAATGTGAGAGAAGACACAAATGAAATCAGAGATGAAAAAAGAGACATTACAACTGATACCAAAAATATTCTAAGGATCATAAGAGGAGAGGCTACTATGAACAACTATAGCCAATATATTGGGAAACCTAGAATTAGTAGACAAATTCATAGACATGTACATCTAGCAAGATTGAATCATCAATAAGTCCAAAACCTGAACAGAGCCATTACAGGTAATGAGATAGAAAACATAATAAATATTCTCCCAGCAAAGAAAAGCCTGGGACTTGTTAGTTTCAGTGATGAATTAGATCAGACATTTAATGAATAACTATTATCAATCATACTCAAATTATTTTGAAAAATAGAAGAGGAGGGGATACTTCCAAACATATTCTATGAGGCCAGTATTACCTTGATACTGAAATCAGTCAAAGGCACATCTGAAAAAGAAAACTACAGGCCTGTATCTGTAATTAACATTGATGCAGAAATCCTCAACAAAATACTAATAAACCAAATACAACAACACATTAAAAAGAACATTCATCGTGACCAAGTGAGATTTCTTCCAGTGATGCAAGAATGGTTCAACATATGCAAATGAAACAATGTGATACGTCAGATCAGCATAATGCATGGCAAAATCCATATGATAATTCAATTGAGGCCGAAAACGCATTTGATAAAACTTAATATCCTTTCATTTTAAAAACCTCCAAAACTGGGTATAGAAGGAACATACCTCAATATAGTAAAAGCTATGTAAAACAGACCCACACCTAATATCATACTGAATGGGATAAAACTGAAAGTAGTATTTGGGAACTGGAAAATACTATCCCTGTTTTTTCTAATAGTTTGAGAGGTCTTTGAAGAAAATTATATGAGTCAGAGTTCTGCAGAGAAACAGAAGTAATAGGGGATGGATGGATGGATAGGGATGATAGATAGATAGATGATAGATAATGATAGGGATGATAGATAGGGATGATGGAGATGATAGGGATGATAGATGATAGGGATGATAGGGAGATGATAGATACATACATACATACATACATACATAAGTACATAAGAGGGCATTTATTATGGGAATTGGCTCATGCAATAATGGAGGAATGGAGGCCAGGAAGTTCCAGTATTCTGTCTGCAGAGAGCCAGAAAAGCCAGTGGTCTAATTCAGTCCAGAGTCCTGAGAATCAGGGAAGCTGGTGATGTTAACTCTCCATGTGAGGCCAAAGTCTGGAAAACTGAGAGTTCACTGGTGTAAGACCTAGAGTCTGAAGCCTAAGAACTAGGAGCTCCATATCTCAGAGAAGAAGATAGATGTCCCAGCTCAAGAAGAGGGAATGATTCGCTCTTTCTCTGCTTTTATGTCCTATCTGGGCTCAGGTACAAATTGGTGAGAGTGGATATTTACTCAATCTACTGATTCTAATGCTAATGTTTTCTGGAAATACTCTCACAGACATTCCTAGAATGTTCTATTAGCTATCAGGTTATCCCTTAGCCTAGTCAAATTGACACATAAAAATGAACCATCTCAAAACAGCTGTGTAACATTCATAATGTTATCCCCAGGGCCCAGGAGAGTGATCACTGAAAGAAAAAAAAATCCTGGGGAAAAGAGAGTAAGAGAGGACAGTGGTGGAGGCTGTAATACTATCATAACATGGGCAAACTGAATTGCAGTATATCAGAATTATTGGGGATAAAATTAATGCATTACATGTACACAAATATTCTTTTAAAATCATTTGATTCTACGAAAACCCTGACAGCAAAAGCAAATATTTTATCATAATTTTACAAATAGGAAAATTGAGATCTAGTGAGGAATAGCCCTTTTTCTGTTGGAGTCTGTGACTATTATACATTTCTTTGTCTGATTTAATGTCTCTATGTTATGTATTTTTTAAATTACATTAACTTTTATCTTTTACATATGATTATAGTGAAAACTAGCCCAACTTACCTTTATACCTGGAAATACTCTGAGTTATTGAATATTTTGAATATTATCCTTTATCTTTGAATAACTTTCATTATCATACAATTTTTTAATAAGAGATATTTGTATTATCATTACACTTAGGATTTCTCCCAGTACTATATTGGTTTGATTTTTTTCAAAAATTAAAAACAAGTCTAATTTTACTTGATTGGTTATGAAATAATTTAGATTAATATAACTTTTACCTAACAATTACATTAGTTCTATCATTTAAATAATCAGCTTCTTTTAGTGTCCTATGTGATACAGGAATGTATTAATTTAAAAGATAAGTGCCAGGTTCCTTGGCATCCTGTCAAATATACCTCATCTATTCTACCCCAAAGATGACTATGAACATTCCATGCCTGCTGTGTGTCAGGACATTCCTGTGTCTCTTTTAGTCATATAAATTTTAACGTAAGGCTTTCATTTGTTTGAATTTTCATGCATGTTTTCTCATGACTTAGAATAATAGGCCTACTGGAAAAATGAGTATATGTGCATATATTCTGAAAAACATATAACATAGACTTCATTATTAGAAACACACCATTTATAAACTATGGATAATGGGGCTACAATGTAATGAATGTTTACTTCTACCCCAAATTCATATGTTGAAATCTTAAGCCCCAGATGATGGTATTAGGAGGTGGGGTCTCTAAGAGGTGGTTGGGTCATGAGAGTGGATCCCTCATGAATGAGATTAGTACACTTATAGAAGCTGCTGGAGAGATTCCCTCACTGCTTTCACCATGTGAGGACAGAGACAAGATAACCACACACACACACACACACACACACACACACACACACACACACACACACACACGAAATAGTCCCTTACCAGGCACTGAAGCTACCCGCAACTTGAGGTTGGACTTCCCAGGCTCCAGAACTCTAAGAAATAAATTTCTGTTGTTTATAAGCCAGCCAGTCCATGGTAGTTTGTTACAACAGTCCAAATGGACTAAGAAATGGGCTTTCCATGGAAAATCTTTTAGCAGTAATTTGAAATAATTCTGTGACTAGTAACTTCTGTACACTATGGTGAATTTAATTGTTATTGTCTTCTCAGGTAATTTAATCATCAGTAGGACACAGTGTCCTAAAAGTCTTCATTGAAAGCCTGACTATTTTCTTAGCTAGAATTGAGTAACTAAAGTCTGTTTGCAGAAAATCTTAGGAAATGACCAACAGGAGTGTCATTTTGAAAAACACTTGGTAAAATAAGTGATTTCATGAACACAAAATTAAAGTCTACATACCTCACTACATAAATAATTATTTAGAATTGAACTGCTGAAGTGAAGGGAAGAAAAATCTTGAATATATACATAATCTCTAAAATATATTCCTCTATGCAGAACATTTTTATAGAGATATTTGCAGTGACTACACATTAAAAGTGATGTGTGTGTGTGTGCATGCACACATAAGTATATAATGTATAACTACTTATTGGAATATTGTATGTAATATCCATGTAAGAGCAAACACATTTTGTTAAGCACTACTATACAGATATGTAAAGAAATAAAAATATAATACTGAAAAGAAGTTTAAATTTTAAATAACAGAACATACATATGACCAAATGGTCAATAAGAATATAAGATGGCCGAGGGTAAATGCCACGTTTGCGGTGTGGAAACAGGTTGTGCGCTAAGGAGCTTAAGAAGGAAGGCAGCATTCCCTGTAAGGCAGAGCAGTTAGAAGGGAGGCTGGCTTAGGCCCAAAAATGCACGTGGGAAACCAGAGAAAGGGGAAGCAACACAGCAACCACAGAGCACGTAGTTGGTACAGAATGCCAGAGATGACCTCCGGTAACATGAGCCAGGCTGTGTGGTGAGCACGAGGTTTGCACAGGTTGTAAAGTCAGCTGTGACACACGGTGGTCCAGTAGGGTATCATCTGAATTCAAAGGCCAGAAGATTGAATCAGCAGCACGCTGGCAACACTGTCCTCCCATTCAGAGCCCTTTAAAGCTACCACTGTGGCAACATAAAAGCCAGCATGGATTACAGCACCCATGTCAGAGTTTTCTGAAACACCTGTGTGCTTCGTTGGGGTCTGCTCTTCCCAGCTCTCACATCCTTCTTAGCTTCGCTCTGTGTCTAGATTTGGCATCTTTTTATGGCTCTTGCCGCTGTTGGTGACTGACTTTAACTCCTGTGCTTACTTATGTTTCCTTCCTGCATGATTTGAAGAAGAGGAATCCTTGCTGGCCCTGGGCTCACAGCATAGACTTCTCACTATCAGGCTCCATGGGAGGGGATCCATAATACCAGGCACACAGTGATAGTCTGTTCAGTGTTAGGTGTCTATAACCATAAATAACCAGGAGTAAGAAAACTATCAAATCTCTAATCAACTTTATTTTTGCGTTTATTTTTAAAAGACAAACAGTGAAACAGAGAAGAATCGTTTGCGTTTTTTAAAAAACCTTCTTACCACAGCTTATGTTCTCTGCTTATGCCCATTCCAAGCTATTTCACAAATCCTCACCTCTCTCCAAATAGCTTTCTCAATCTTCCTTCCAAAAATATGTCACTAGCTTCTCCAAGAACTTACTGACTCCTCTCCTTTCTCTCTGACAGTTTCCGAAAACTCTTCCAAAAAAGTTTGCCTGACACTCCAGTCATTCCAGCAAATACTTTTACTGGCACCGTGCCAGATTTCCAAAGTGTCCTCTCCTTTGCCACCTTCTTGTCTGAAGTTTATCCGTTCATCCAGTTGCAGTACCAGCTCACATTTATCTTCATGGGCCTGACCACCTCAGCCTGAAGTTAGCACTCCCTTTCCTGAACTCTTGTAAAATTTACTGTCTGAATAATTAATCTGGCACTGAATCATATTCTGCTTCGTGACATCTCTTTTAAAATTGTTTGGTGCTCTTATGTAAGCTTTTCCCCCCTTCTTCACATGATGATGTATATTGCCTTTCCTCACAAAACAGCACCTACGCGTTTTATATTCTCGACTGTTCCTAGTTCACAGCACTAAAAGGTAGACATTTATAAGTATTGATCTGAGTTGATTTGTATTTTATTGAAATTTATATGAAGTCTCTCTCATTATTCTGCGTTTTTACATTTTTACTTTATTTATTTATTTATTTTTCGAGACAAGGCTCTTATAGCCCAGGCTGGAGTGCAGTGGTACTATCTTGGCTCAATGCAGCCTCAAACTTCTGGGTTGAAGCAATTCTCCCACCTCACCCTTCCAAGTAGCTGGACTACAGGCATGTGCCACCACACCTGGCTAAGTTTTTTATTTCTGGTAGAGACGAGGTTTTGCCATGTTGCCCAGTCTGGTCTTGAATTCCTGAGCTAAAGCGATCCACCTGCTTTGGCCTGCTGAAGTGCTGAGATGCCAGTTCATTTTTCTATTTTATCTTATTTAAGAGTTATGAGTAATTAGTCTGGTTTCTCAAAGACCTGTTTCTGCTGGAGCCTATTGTATCTACGAGTGGAAGGATTTTGAGCAGTTAGAAGGGAGGGTCAGAATGAACAGAGTCAGAACATTAGTGAAAATAATGTTTCTTAGTGTAGTTGAATCACAGAACAGACAAAAGAAGGTAAGAAGATAGTGATGTGGTCATATGATTAATAATCTAATGAAAATCTACTTAAAATGCATATACAAAAAGGTTCCAACAAAAATTTTAAAGTATCATTTTAAAAATAAGGTTTCTAATATTCCAAGTTGCACAGTTTCTGTCACAGTTAATAGAGTTTCATTTTCTATAATATGAAGGAAGAATAAAACTAAAACCTGTTTTTTCATATTGGTCAAGGGGTTGTCAGTCATAGAAGAGTTGCAGACATGGGTATATCAAATCTAGCATAACATCCTTGAGAATGAGATGGAGATAAATGGGGAGAATGGCTGCACAGTTATATTGCTTCATAGTAAGTGATATAATATACCCGGAGTGCTTACCAATGAATCAGTGCCAGGCTGGATGAAGGATTCTGGAGACTTTATGCAAGTGTCCTTCATAGTTTTTGCACTGGTCAACATTTATTCAATGACTTAGGCATTGTGAAAGAAGCTTTATATTACCCAGTAGGAAGAAGAGATTGGGTTAAACCGTTGATACTTGGGGCATAATTTACAGGAAGAAATAGTAAGAGATAGATAGATAGATAGATAGATAGATAGATAGATAGATAGATAGAAATATGAAACCCTGCACCTGGCTTCCATTATGAATTTCACAGACATAAACTAAAGAAGGGAGGGTATGGTAGGGCTACATATTAAAAGACATGCGGTTTTAGTTGACCTAAGTTCTGTATAAACTGGAGTATTATCTTGAGTTATAGGTCTTGCATTTAAAATTTTTGTTTGGCTTGATTTTATTTTAATTAGATTTTATTTGTGGGAAATCGATTAGAATATTGAAGGTACCTAAAACAAGTTGGATGAGAGATAAGAAAGGAAGTGGAGTTGTGGGTTATTAATCTTGATAAGGAGAATACTTTCTACAATTGCACTAGCTGCCTTCAGATATTTGAAAAATTGCCACAGCTAAGAGAAATTACATTCATTGTGCTACAGAACTGTAAGGCAGAGCAAGAATCAATGAAGAGAAGTTATGAGCAGATGGATTTTGGTAAAATATAAGAAAGAACTAATATTTAGAGCCAAAATCAGGTAAGCTAGCCACTGTTAGCTTTTATGTGCCCCGAGAAATATCACCTGGGGAATCCATTTAGCAGAAACGTATTAGGTTAAATGGTCCTTCAGATCCTTTCCCCATTTGAGGCTAATTCTAAGACCATTTCCATTTCAAGTGCATGTTAGATGGTATCATCTTTCAGTTAGTAGTCTTACTGTATGAAAACACAGAAACCCAGTCACACACATAGTAAGGGTGTCCTTCCTGTGTATCATGGAAGCTCCTTACAGATGATGTGAGAAATGTACCTACTTTGAGAGCTTACTTTAAAATTGTTTCTATGTCTTTCTTTTCTACAATATCAATTTTTAGTATTTATAATTACCTATTGAAATATAAGGAGACTAAAATAATAAGACAATATCTAAATTACATCTTTGGAAAAATTTTCTCTTAGATTATAAGGCTCTGTTTTCCCAATAATTCATTGACATCCTAATTTCACGGAATATTACTATAACCTGGCTTCCTAAATGTCATCTAGCACTTAGATGTCTTTCTAAGTGCTCCTACTGTGTCTTGGGGCCTCTTTACCTCACACTGTTATTTTTCTAGTAATGGCTTTATTCAGTTCTTCCCTCAATAACTTACCTTCTATATAACTATCTTGCTGATTGCCATTAACATATTACTACATAATAAATCACCTCAAAAATAGTGGCTTAATGCGACTACTCAGTATTCCTCATAAGTATACCGCTTGGCCAGGCTGGTCTAGCGATCTAGGGTGGCCTGAGAGAGAGATTCATTGATGTGCCTCTAGTCAGTTGAGGACCAGCTGGTTGACTGTGTTACCTTGGCTGGGCTGATCACATTAAGGTGTTTCCCCTTGACAGCAACTGTGCTGACTTGGCTCTGCTCCGTGTGGTCTTCCACTCTTCAGCAGGTTAGCTAGGGCGCATCCTCAGAGGCATCAGGGTTCCAATAAAGACAGTGGGAGTGTGGAATCCTGCTGTGATCCAGCTCAGAACAAGCACTCTGTCACTGCCTTTGCCATTTACTGAATACAGCGAATCAAAAGGCTAGCCCGTACTCAAGGCTCCACCTCTTGCAGGGTGCAACAGCAATGCTGCACTGCGAAGAGTGCAGTTATGCACGGGGTGGAAACTTTGGGCTGTATCTGCAAGCAATTTACCACATAGATGTTTGAGTATATGCCAAGAACTAATAATTAATAATTCGATTCTTAAAGAATTCACAGAGACAGCCGAATGCTTATCTTGAATCAAATCTAAACTTTGCAACATGAAGTCAAGGACTTCCTTATTTTCACTTAGCCTTTTTAAATAACTCGCAGCAATGGGACTATTCTGACTAAAAAAAGAGGCATGGTTTCCTAGAAGAGTTGGGGTTGTGGCCTCAGAGAAAAACTGATTATAACGACTCGACATTGTAGCCTCTAATCTATAATTTGCACCTTTTTCTTTCTTCTTTGTTTTCTCATTTCTGCTGTGTGTCTGGTTTATTGAATTGAGTTGTGCGGTAGGAAAACAATGATGGCCCCAGTGGTTTCTGCCCCAGGTGTTCATGGCTCTGTATGATTGGCTCCTCTATGGTGACCTGCTTTTAGCCAGCAGAATGCAGCAACATTGATGGATATCACCTCCATAATTGGGTTACAAAAGATTGTGACTTCAATACTGCCGGCAGACTCACTGTACCTCCTTCAGCTTGCACACTTAGATAGAGCAAGCTGACATCTTGGAGAGTTTCAGGTGTCAGAGACCTAAGGACAACTTCTGGTCAACAGTCAGTAAAGAACTGAAACCCTGAACTCAACAGCCCATTAGAAACTGAATCCTACCAACACCTATTTGAACTTGGAGGCAGTTTCTTCTCCAGTTGAGCCTTAAGATGTACAGCTCAGCTAATATCTTGGTTGAGTGACCCTGAAACAGAGGAGCCAGTTAAGCTGGGCCGAGATCCCTGACCCGTAAATGCTAATAAATGTAATACATAAATGTGACCCATACATTCTAATACAATGATAATAAATGTGTGTTTTAATCTGCTAAATTTTGGAGTTGTTATGAAGCAAAGAAATTAATACAGACTTTAAGTATTTTGTGTGAGAAGAGCAGGAAGTGAGTCTGCCATTCAACTTAAAAATTTTCTAAGTCTGTGCCTAAAATTTGTATGAACATACCTATTTCATAACATTATTGGGAAAATTAAATGAGGTAATAAATTAATTGTACTGAATATAAAGTAGTGCAACTAATCTCATCTCCCTTTCTTTCTCTTTTTTCTTTATAGTGTCTGGTTTTGTCATTTTCTCTTAGCATTTCTCTTTTGCATTCCATGTTTTCTTATTTGAATGATGAAATTAACTAAAAAGAGATTAAAAATACAAGTAAAGGGTTATGAAGTAAATGACTTCTTTTTTTCCTGAGTAATTTTTTAAAGAATGGCAAATATTTCTCTTCCCTTATCACATCCCATAGTGTCTGCATACAAGGCTTTGCTTCAGGCTTGACTTTCTGGAGCTCGCTGGAAAGTCAATCCTGAAGCAAGGCTTCTATGCCGATACTTTCCTATGGGTGTGATCAGGGAAGCTGAGGGGAGTGGCCGGGGCAGCCAGGTGAAGATGCATTACTGAGCTGGCCTCCACTAAATGATGCAGAAAACCTGCTGTGTGCTGAAGGGATGAACGTTGGTAGCGACAAGCAAAGAAGAAGAATTGATTTGTTAGCTCCTCCACCTACTGGTCTAGGTTTTGCCCTGTGGAGCATTGACTCATGCACACCTCGGCTCTCATGACATGCCTGGTACTGTGGGAACTGTGTTGCTTCTGAGGCTGGGAACCAACAGGGAAGCCTCCAGGCAGTCGGCGAGAGACGAGAGGCCTGGGCATGAGATCAGGCAGCCTTAGGTGGTATCTGTATCAAGGAAGCTGAAGCTATGCCAGATGAGATCGCCTCATGTGCACCTTGGATTAGAAACAGAGACAGGAGAGCTGAGAAGACCCAGAGTATCACAGTGCACATTTAGGTAAAGGGGAGTAACAGAGTTTAGGAGGAGAATTTCTCTGAAAAGGATTCAGACAGTCCAGTTGCTGATGAGAGGAAACGAGGCTGAATTGTAGAAGACCTGTGTAGACAAACATGGGATTCAGCTAGAGATGAGGTAAAACGTGAAAAATAAGTTGATATCAATCATCACTAAGACTGGGGGATAAAGTGATATAAGAAGTACAGAAACAACATACCCTAAAAAATTGAGAAACACATTGCATATAGGGGAGAAAAACATCTTGGAAGAGGAGGAAAATTTGACACAAATCAGGAAAATAACACAGAATTAAATATACATAGCCTTCTCAGCTAAAATTAATGAGGGGCATAACTGCTACTAATATCTGAAGGGTGTTAACAGGAAGAAGAGAGCATAATTACTTAGCACCGTACCAGTAAACATAATTAGGAAAAATTGTATGCAATTAAGAAAAGAAAAATTTAGTCACAACATCACGAAAGTTCCTCTGTGCTGGTGACATCTATTAAACTGTGGCATCGTTTTACAAAGCAATAGGGAGGAGTGCTGTTCCCTGAAGCACACACTATAAATGACACTGGATGCAAAAGGAGCACTTCATAGTGTCAATAGCAAAAGGGACTGTAGAAGTCTGAATAGATCTGTTTCACTGATTTTTGTGTTTCTTTGAATTGGGGTCTTAGAGCAGAAAATAAAGTACTAGAATTTCTGTTCTTAACTGATGTTGTTGTTTGCTGTGTGTGACCTTACTGTTTTGTGTACATATGAAAACCCAGCATTTGTTGAACAGCTGATCACAATGCTGTATCCATGTCGGTCCAAGGCATTAAGATCTTTCCTGCGGAAACTCACAATGGAAGTAGTACTTTTAGGGCAGTTAGAGTGTTTATTATTCTTTTCTTCCATCTTAAACATCTTGGTGAACTCCTTTTAAAAATAGATGGGGATTAAGTAGCGATCTGTTGCTGGATAAGGGAAGGGCAAATGCTCTCAGCTTTAAGATTCCAAAGTGGTTACCGCAAAAGTGGCAAAAGAATACAGGAATCAAAGGCCTATTAGAGAGACCTCGGGTTGTTAAATGGAGAACTAATGGTAGAGAGAAAAGGGTAAAGGGAATTGAATGGTAATTTTTTACAGTCTACTCTTAAAAATGCCAATGTTCCAATTCAGTCTTGATGCTTTAATAACTCATAAGACATTCAGGCTTTTGCAGCGAGGGTGCACATTTAAAGAACAGCAGTGGCTGCAGTGTAAATATTCTTTGACTGATTAGTATGAAAATGGTCCTTCCTCCTTGCTTCCCTTTGTGATGCTGACAAGAAAGTGACCTGATAGATACATGAATTATGTATTTTCAGAAGACAGGTCTGCTAAAAATTGAAGAAAGGAATGCTTATTTTATATTAGTTTTGTGCTTTCCCTACAGTGGATATCTGCTTAAATCGGCTGTGGTTAATTTATGAGGCGTGCCATCTCTCTGCTTAATCTTCAGGACACACAGATTTGTTCTTCATACCTTTACCTACAGATATTTTAGCGTATTTCTGAAAAGCCAGCTGATCTGTGCCTCTTCACAGTTGTAAAAAGTGATCAAAGTTGGTATAATTTGGGCAAAATAAAAAAAAGGTTACATCCTATTGAAGTGTCTTTCCCATCTGGCATGCCAAAATGTTTAATTCCTTATCTTAAATTCAATTCTGATTAATAAACCCTTTTAATATCCATATAGTTTGTAACTAATAATAGCATTTATCTCAGGATTTTGTACAGATTAAGTTGGATGATTTGAGCCCATAAAATGCTTAGCATAGTGTCTGGTAACCTGGTAAAATTCAACATATGCTAGTTATTTTATTATTGTTATGAAGATTATGCCTATGATTATGACTATGATTAATACATTACTGGTATAAGGTGACAATCTCACAATGATTTTTGTTGTTGTTTTTCTGAAACAGAATCTTGCTCTGTTGCCCAGGCTGGAGTGCAGTGGTGAAATCTCAGCTCACTGTAACCTCCACCTCCTGGATTTAAACAATTCTTGTGCCTCAGCCTCCCTAGTAGTAGGGACTATTGGCATGTGCTATCACATCCGGCTAATTTTTGTATTTGTGGTAGAGACAGTGTTTCACTGTATTAACCAGCCTAGTCTCAAATTCCTGGCCTTAAGCTATCCACAGACCTTGGCCTCCCGAAGTGCTGGGATTACAGGTATAAGCCACTGTGCCTGGCCAACTCACAGTGTTTTAATGCACAGCAATCATTGACGTGGGACTTCAGCAGAGATTAGGACACTGAGAACAGGATACAAGGTAGGAACATTTTCATGAGAATTTGAAAAAGCAATCTAGATGGCTATGAGGCTATATTCCTACCCACTTTGCTGTGTGAGCCAAGAGCAGATTCAACTGGAGGAGGTAGCTCAACAAAACCTAGGCTCATTTCAGCTACTGGCTTCCCTGGCTGGCTCTACATTGTGAACAAGGCCGTTCCCTGTTGATGCTTTGTAGCAGAAAGTTCAACTGCCTGCACCCTCCCTACCATGCAACACCTGTTCCTCTAAATTCATAAAGCATTACAGGTTTGGGATCTTTCTCTGTGGGATTGTTGGCCATGGCATTTACAGACCGTCTGTGCCCAGGCTGTGCTGTGGGTAATGAGAACTTAGGGGACCACACATATTTCACTCCTTCCCTGCTTGTTAGTTTTCCCCTGGCAAACCCTGTATCTGTACCACATGTAGTGTAGATCCATAGATGCTTTGCAGAACAGACTGGGGTAGGGATAGATTTCCTTAAGTGAGTATAGGCTCTTGAGCAACTCAAAAGCCTTTTCCCCTGTAGAAAGAGTAGGTGATTAAAAGAACCCCGAAGATAGAAGTTATTGATAGCATAAAATTCAATTTTACCTAGCCATTGTTATAAGTTACATTAGTGCTGATACAATAGCAATTCAGAAGGAAAATTGATGTAAGAAATGTTAACTTGGCTTCTTTCTCTTTTCCTCTGATCTCAGTGTCCTGATGTAGTCTGCTAATTTCCATCCTTTTTAGTTCAGACGTCAAAGAGCACATTAAAAAGTTGGTTAATAATAGCTCTTCTGATCAAAATGTTATTATGGTCATTTAAAATATTACCCATGGAGGCATATATTACTGTTATCTATTTCTAATTAGAAATTAATTATCTACCACTAATTAGAAATGAAGTACACAGTATTAAATGAGAGTTTAAATATAATGAAGTCATACTAAATGAGAAATCAGAAAATATCAAAAGAAGTCTCCCTCAAAAAATTTTTAAATGAAAAATAAAAAGAATCAGGATGATATAAAATGCATTACAGAAATTGTGTTAGAGCAAGGGAAGAAATCTTTATTTCAAAAAATCACTAAAATAGAAGATATATAGAGAAATAAAACTGCTTCCATCTGACATTGAAGAATGCCTATCTCTTAACAACAAGTATTAAAAATAAGTAGGTCATAAAGATGAGAATGTAAAATGCTATGATATTGGCTCCTTATCTTTAAATGAAATTCTAGTTTGACTCTAGCACAAGGAAAGGAATGAATATGCTATGTGTTCCCATGAGAGCTGTCAGAATGATAAAACTGAATGCGCTCTAAATCAGCTTTTCCGTGGACAGCTGGTTCATCACCATTAGTATGTATATCCTTGTTAATATCTAGGCCACTCAACTCTGTAAGAACTAGATTGCCGCTCTTTGAAATTTAGCACTATTCCAATCAATTACAAAGGTCTGTACACAAACATTATGCTATAATGATCAAAGAAATAGTATTGTTCTTATTGGCTCTTCCACAAAGGAAAAAATATTTTGCTACACCATTATGCTTTAAAAACATTCTGAAGATTTTTTAATAGTAGAGTATATGTGTTTCAATTTAGATGCCTGCATGCCTGCATATTTCTTATTTCCTTGGCTCCATGAAGAGCTCAACAAGCTGTGAGAGTTGGAATGCTTTCACAGCTGGCTGAAGTGGCCTGCCAGCGAGCAGAGGTTCTTTAATTTTAAAATGAACTGGATTAAAATAATTGGCCATAAGATTTGAGTCCTGTTCCTTAGTCATATTTCTTCTAGTCATTACCAGCCTATATTGGGAAGTACAGAAATCACATAAAAGGAGAATAAGTGATCAATTCCAACATTCATTCCAAATGTAGAAATTGAGGCAAAGACAGCTAAGTGAATTACCAAAGGACACAAGCAGGACTAGGCCAAGAATTTGGATCGAAAGCCCAGAACACTTCTCTAGTACCAACTCCATTTATGAACATAAAAGTCTTTTCTGATGGCCCTTATCAACATGCCCATATGGTTTAACCAACATTGGTATATCATATCTGCTAACTGGACTCCAAGAATATTCTGTGGCTTAGAAACAATACAACTGTTTATTTCTCTCTCTGCTTCTTTTCTTCCTTCCTCCCTCCCTTTTTTCTTTTTATCTTTCTTTCTCTTTCATCTTTTTTCCCTCACCTAAATGGTCATTTAGGTTATTTGAATAATAAGGTGTGCCTCAGAGGCACCTTCTTCTGATAATATACAAAATCAAAGGTATTTTTGTCATCTAAATGCTTTTTAACTCGTATTTCCTATTCTTGGACTGCAGAAATAGTTAACTCTTTACCTCCTTAATTTCCCCAATTTCAGGCCTCTATTTACTTGCATCTCTGTTATCAAACCAGGAACTCGACCCTGATCATATTTCTTTATTGTAATACCTAGATATAAGAAGCAAGAAGTAAACAAAACATGTGACATTCTTGCTTTTTTAAATTACCTCCTGAAGTACGTAATTTGTCTGCATTCAAATTTATCAGAGTTTTACCTAATGTTCTGACACAGCACATCAGTGCTCTCTAACCTTCCTGCCTGCTGAATCTATTTTCTTATAGATCTTGACTCATCACTTTCCAGTTCTTTCAACAACTATGCTTATGCATTTCAGGTTTTTGTTATTGCAGCATTCCAATTCAAGTTTCCAATATCTGCATAGCATATTTGCTCCAAAAATTTAGAATAACTCAAACATGATAGATATTGTATCTCATATAATAATCAAAACTAGTTAGTTGGGGGTGCCAAAGTAAAAATTGCATGAGACAAAGTTAAACATACAAGGAAGACTGTTCAGAACTATTGCAATGGGTTAGACACTGAACTTAACTCTTCTGGAACAAATGGCAGGAAGGTTTTTAAATGCTAGGGTAAGCTTGTGAAAAACTACTGGAGATTGTAGTGGGAAGGTTGGTTAATGGAATATGTTGAGCACATTGAGTTATTCCTGAGTTTTAAAATGTCCTTCTCTGATTAGGCCAGCTGTGTTTGCTAATTGGCTACCCATGAAGTTAGGCTCCACACTCCCATAGAGACTGGGAGACAGAAATGCTTTCTCCTTCCATCTTTATATTCAGAGATAATTCCCAGGTCCTTGGAAAAGACAATTTTTAGGTCCTAAAACTGGCAGGAAACTGGGAAGGTCTACACACAATTCAAAGGGTAGAGAAAACATGTAATTGCAAGTTTTTCAAGGTAAATGTTCTAAAAGGAAGGAGGTTAGGGAAGAACACTTTCTAAAGTTAGCATAGGTGATGGAAACATTAGAACTGTCTTGGACAGGGTAAGAAGAGGGATGTTTGCTACGCACAGTTGTCCAGGAATCTAGGTTGATGGAGTCCATGCCATATTTAACATAGACTTGCAAAATCAAGCTTTGTCACCAGCTGAAGGAGAAACAGCAGAAAGTATGATGCATGTAAATATTTATAGCCCGAGCTAGCAATGGCAGACATCACTTTTGCTCACAATCTGTTCGCAGGAATTCTGTTTCGTTGTTCTGTTTTCAAGGGCAGCTAGCTGTTGTGGTCTCGCTCTAATCTAAGGGAGGAGAGAACTGGATTTCGGTGAAGAGCTAGCAGTTCTAATGCAGCCAAGTGTTTACCAGGCTGTATGCCAAACTAACAACTAAATATATGATATTTTTAAAACACTCTGACAACAACCTGAACAGCAAGTATCAGTGTCTTCACTGAATGAAGGAGTACTAAGACTTCCAGTATTATTTCTCTAATCTCTTATAAGTGGTCAAAGTTCTTTTGTGTAAAAGCTTTATCACTAAATAGTCTGTGATCTACACCATTGTGCTACAAACACACACACACACACACACACACACGCATACGCACGCACTCTGGTGGGGGAATGTATATATGTGTCATGGTGATGTGAGGAAGGTGAAAGTGTAAAAGAGAGATGCAGTTCTCCATTTAATTATTTGTTCTTTATAGTAGATGACTACATGGTACAAAATAAGTAGCATTAGAATTAATCCCATATTCTATTTTTCTTCAATTCTTCCTCAACATAATTCAACCTTTCTGAATGCTTCTGTCTCCTCTTCCCTTGATCTCTCTCTCCCCATTCTCTCATGACAGTCAGTTTCAAATTACCCTAACTTTATTCAAATGTTTTTTTTAAACTTAGAGTAATAAACCTTTAGCAGATTAAGCATTATATACAAAAACAGAAAGAGTATTATTTTTGGAGCATGAATATGTAATCAAGAAGACAGAATTAAGGATCAAAAAAAGGAAAGAGAAAGCTATAAATGAGATGAGAAGAATACTATAAAGGGAGAATTGATCTTCAATATAGACTATGCTATATGTCTCCAGTAAGTTAAAAATTTGAAGATGTTAAAAATACAGTGTTTTCAGGATTTTGTAACCTCTTAAACAAAGATGGAAGATGTAAATATACCTAAAGGAGGGAAAACAATATTCTTTCCAGTTTTTCTTATTGAACTTCATATTACTTTATTTTAAGTAACAGACTGGGGTTCATGAAATCAAAGTGTCTGAAGGCCCTTTCTAAATGACATAGTGGTTTTCTGCTTCGGAGTGTGGATATACTATACAACTCAAGATAATGTCTGCTTTTAATTCCAGGATAGTGCGAATTTTCTATCTCTAGGACTGATTTTATGTATCTTCAGAGAAATTGACCTAAAGTGGCTAAGAACAAACAATGAGAAGCTGTTTTCCATTTATATCAGAGGCTATATATACATGCACTTATTTACACATTTTATCAGTTATTTATAACTCTATAAACATGGGTTTGCTTTTAGTGATAGTATGGACTATATTCATAGAATTCCCATGCAATGAAACATTATAAAGGTATGTACATAGAAATTATGACTTCAATTTTGTAAATGTGTGAGCGTATATGTGTATTTTTGCCATAGTAATTATTGATCAAGCCCTGTTGTAAATAATTTAAAAAAGAGGCTAGAACATTGAAAATCTTCATGCAGCTTTTATTCCAGTCCACATGTAATTGTATGTCTATAGTTTTAAAGATACACATCGATTTAAGAGACAGACAATTAAACTTGGTAATTGATCATGTGTGTATTTTTTATCGTATAAAAACCACACTAAAATGAAACTGATTTAAAAAATGACATTCACCAACATGGATAAAAAATAACAGGGAAGATGGCAAAGGAGTTTAAAACGTATCAACAATATTTTCCAGGAGCGTGGAGGAGAAGTATTTAAAGAAAGCAACGTCATGTATGTTTTCAACGTCGGTGGTTGGACATGAGGATCTGGCAGGTGGGGAAGATGTTCCTACATAGCTCTCAAAGCACTCTGCACTTAGAGATACTAGCCACTGCAGAAAGCACAGGGAGGGAGGCACTGGAAGCAGGCGACTGCTAGAGTCTGCACAGAGAAACCTTGAATCCCCAGCCTCTCCCTTCTCTATGCAGCCAAGTGACTACCTCACTTGGGATCTAATTAAAGAGCTTCTACACATCAAGAGAAGCTATCAAGGAAGTAAGCAGACAACTTACAGAGTGGGAGAAAATATTCACAAACTATGCATCTGACAAAGGTCTAGTAGCCAGAAGCTATAAGGAACTTAATAAGCAAAAACCAAATAGCTTCCCATTAAAAAGTGGGCAAAGGACAGGAACAGATACTTCTCAAAAGAAGACATACAGTCCTTGCCTATGCCTACGTCCTGAATGATTCTGCCTAGGTTTTCTTGTAGGGTTTTTATGGTGTTAGGTCTTATCTTTAAATCTTTAATCCATCTGGAGTTAATTTTTGTGTGGGGTGTCAGGAAGGGGTCCAGTTTATGCTTTCTGCACATGGCTAGCAAGTTTTCCCAACACCATTTATTAAACAGGGAATCCTTTCCCCATTGCTTGTTTTTGTCAGGTTTGTCACAGATCAGTTGGTTGTAGATATGTGGCATTACTTCCAAGATCTCCGTTCTGTTCCATTGGTCTATATCTCTGTTTTGGTACTGGTACCATGCTGATTTGATTACAGTAGGCTTGTAGTATAGTTTGAAGTCAGGTAGCATGATGCCTCCAGCTTTTATGCGGCCAAGAAACATAGGAGAAAATGCTCATCATCACTGGTCATTAGAGAAATGCAAATCAAAACCACATTGAGATACCATCTCACAACAGAATGGTGATCATTAAAAAATCTGGAGACAACAGATGCTGGAGAGGATGTGGAGAAATAGGAACACTTTTACACTGTTGGTGGAGTGTAAATTAGTTCAACCATTGTGGAAGACAGTGTGGCAATTCCTCAAGGATCTAGAAATAGAAATACCATTTGACCCAGCAATCCCATTACTGGGTATATGCTCAAAGGATTTATGTTCACTGCAGCACTATTTACAATAGCAAAGACCTGGAACCAACCCAAATGTCCATCAATGGTAGACTGGACAAAGAAAATGTGGTATATATACACCATGGAATACTATGAAACCATAAAAAAAGGATGAGTTCATGTCCTTTGTAGGGACATGGATGAATCTGGAAACCATCATTCTCAGCAAACTGACACAAGAACAGAAAGTGAAACACTGAGTGTTCTCACTCATAGGTGAGTGTTGAACAATGAGAACACATGGACACAGGGAGGGGAACATCACACACTGGGGTGTGTTGGGGGTGGGGGCTAGGGGAGGGATAATGGGAAGTGGGGAGGTTGGGGAGAGATTAACATTGGGAGAAATTCGTGATGTAGATGACAGGCAGATGGAGGCAGCAAACCACCATTACGTGTGTACCTATGCAACCATCCTGCAAGATCTGCACAGTTACCACAGAACTTAAAGTATAATAAAAAAAAAAAAGGTGGGGACACTGGAGTCGGACTGAGCTAGGATTCAGTACCAGCTCTACCATTAAATCTGTGTGACAAAAAAACGAACAAACAAAAAACGCTACATAGGACTCATTGTTAGGCTAATTCTAGGTCATTAGATAAGGAGTTATCAAAGCCTTCCAAGTACCACAATAAAATAAGTAGATTAATTTTATAAAAAGAAGGCATACAATCAGCTGAAAAACATATGAAAAGATACTCATCATCACTACTCATCAGAGGAATGCAAATCAAAACCACAATGAAATACCATCTCATACTAGTCAGTATGGCTTTTGTTAAAGTGTCAAAAAAAAAAAAAAAAAGAACAGATGTTGGTGAGGCTGTGGAGAAAAGGGGACACGCATGTACTGTTGTTGGGAATGTAAGTTAACTCAGCCACTGTGGAGAGCAGTTTGGAGATTCCTTAAAGAACTATGAGTTGAAATACCATTTGACCCAGCAATCTCATTACTGGGTATGTACCAAAGGGAAATAAAAAGGGAAATAAATCATTCTACCAAAAGGACACATGTACTTGTATGCTCATTACAGCACTATTAGCACTATTCAAAACAATAGCAACGACATAGAATCACCTCAGGTGCTCATCAATGGTGGATTGGATAAAAAAATAGATGGTATTTATACCCAATAGGATCCTACACAGCCATAAAAAAGGAACAAAGTCATGTCCTTTGCAGCAACATGGGAGCAGCTGGAGGCCATTCAGTGAATTAATGCAGTAACAGAAAACCAAATGCGGCACATTTTAACTTATGAGTAGGAGCTAAATATTGGCTACTCATGGACATGAAGATGGGAGCAGTAGGCAATAGACACTGGGGACTACGGCATACCCTAACCCTCTGAATCATGCAATATACCTTTTAACTATACTGCACATGTAACCCCTGGTTCTCAAATAAAAGTTGAACAAGAAAAAAAGGCACCTTTATATTCTTCCTCAACCCACTTACCAATAAAACTAGAAGAATCAATTTTTATCCCGGGCATTTACTTTACTAATTAGAATGGAGATACCTGCAAAAAAGTTGAGGATGCTTTGCCTCTTTAGAATTCTTCAGACGTATTATGAAGGTTAAAGGAATAGAGTAAAACTTAAAAAAACAGCTCTCCCTGATTTCAAAGTGCAGAAAGCAAGATAATTTAAGGTTAACAAATACTTTGGGGACCAACCCTGGCAATAAAGCAAGACCCTATCTCTCTCAGAAAACAAAAACTAGCCAGACATGGCGGTGGGCACCTGTAATCCTAGCTACTTTGGAGGCTCAGGCAGGAGGATGGCTTGGGCCAGGAGTTTGAGTTACAGTGAGCTACCATCACACCACTGGACTCCAGCCAGGTGCCAGAGCAAGACCCTGTCTTAAAAACAAGCAAAAAACCCCATAAAACAAAACAGCAATAACAACAAAAACTGGTTATTTAACTAAATGTGGTTACATATTTTTATTTAAAGGATTTTTCTATTGTATGTATTTCTCTGATCGGTCTATTAATAAAATGAAAATGATGGATTTCTTCTTTCATTAGTTTCTTCTTTTCTCCTATTTCCTGAGGCCAGTAGTGTATTATTAGTTAAAAATATTTTGATTGAAGAAAGAAGCAGTTTTCACAGAAAATTCCATAAAGGTTGTCACTGAAGAAAATAGCTTACACTTTCAAAAATTATAAGTAATCTCCTACTAAGTAGTTCATGTTCCAGTTATGACAGAATGGGCCTAGTTTTTAAAGCTTAAATGCTTAACCCTTATTTTTTTCTAATTTTATTGAAAATTAGGGATAAAACATTTTGTAATTTATTACTGTGAAAGAGAAGCTCTTAGTTTTAGCCTTTTGGATATTTTAATTGGCACTCATCTTATTTACAATTATCATAGCCTCACAACTATCATAACCTCATCTAATGAGAGATTTTCTAGTTGAGTTATTACCTTGTTTGAGTGTATAACATAATTTAACAACTTATTGGAGTGCCTCCTTCACTAAGACTCTATGACAAAATCTGTCTTGTCAATGAAAACAATCTCTTCTGCATGTGATGGTTCAAAGACAGTCATGGGCTGGTATGTCCTATTTGTTTTAACTTCATTTAACATAAAATCCACAATCTAGCAGATGGTTCAAAACAGGATCCTTAATTGTTCTGCAGAGAGACATGAAATAGAAGATGCTGCTTTGATCTATCATAACTTTTGTTTCTGATCACAGCTTCAAATATAACCTTAGGCTTTGTTTTTCAAATTGTATAGAATTTCTCTTTGTAAAAGACTTATACTGAGCACATTGCTACTATTTTATTAATTCCAGTGTTTCATAGGTAATATTGAATAAGCTAAGGTGTGATTGTATTCTTTGACTTATTTTTCCTATATTTCTTTCTAGAGTCTAGTATATACATAATGCATATTTTCTTCTATAATATATTTTAAAGAACAAATTTTTTTTTACATAGGTACCCATACATCGTTCGTCAAAAACTTCTTTCTTGTAATCCATTTCCCCCTTATACTTTGTATACATGATTAAAATTGAAATACACTGACCCACTTTTAGAATTCTTCGAGAATGCTATAAAATAATTGACACCCTCTATCATCCAACTAAATGTGCTTTTTCAGAAGTCTAGATGTTTTGTTAAATTTAGGTGGAAGTATCTGAGGCAGATCTGAAACTTGGGCCAGATAAGGTGATGGTAGATCTGGGAAACTGACCTGTAGCATGTAGCATGTAGCTATGTAACACGAATATCCTGCGTGTCATGTAGCATGTAGCATGAATATCCTGGAGCTATTATGGGTTTTCAGTGAGGAAAAGGAATAGGATGACTTATGTAGCCAAAGCTCAAGGATGGTCAGGAGAAAAGAGGGAAGAAAACTGTGAGGATGGTAGCGATAGTATCTCCACTAACTTGGGATCTTCAGTCTGATCAGGTATATCACCACAGGGACTTTGGCCCACTGATTTTAGATTCATGGATATACTTAAACAACTACAGTACTCCCCTAAGTTTTATGAGTTTAATAAAAACCTCTGGGAATAAATTAAAATGAATTTGTAATGCAAGTGGAAGAGAAGAAGAGATGTATCTGTTATAGACCTTTATCTGTCTATCTGGAATATTTTAGTTATCTATGTTCACTTTGCCTTAACTGTGATGCAAGAGGCACTCAGATGACCAACCTTTACCCTTTCTGATTTTTTCCTAATGTATTTCCTTGTGTATTTCCTAAACTGCCCCTTTTAGTTCTTTAGTATTAGATAGGTGGTATTTGTCTTAGTAAACCACTTTTGACTTATTTCTGGTGGTAAAAATAAGTAAAAGGTAAATAAAGCTTAGAATTAATGTGAGAGAGTAACAATAAGCGAAACTCCCTTCATTCCATGGAATCACAATAAGTTAATATATTTCTGTTTTCCAAGTGGCCCAGAAATATAGTTTTTTCATGTTCATCTATTTATCTGTGGCTTTTGAAATAGAATAAATTAGTAATTCATTGTATTTTAAATAGGAGCCACTCTTCTATTCTTTCCCCTCCACTTTATTCATCCCCCCTTTTATAGCCATATCTTGACCAGTATTTCCTTAGGTAAGCCATAAAAAGAACTTATGGTTGTTACAGGCTCCCATGATGTGTATTTACTTTTCCACAAATGGAATGGGCAGAAATTATTGTCAGTATTTGGTTGCTAAGTGGATACACAAAATAATAACAGGAATAAATGGCTTCTGGAGTACTCCACAAATGATAAGTCACTTGTGATGAATCACGGGATAGCTGTGCAGTTACCTGAAGATCAGGATCAGGGAGTTCAAGTCAGTGAATGACTAAATGTTTTAATTCCTTTTGTTAAGAAACTGCTGATAACTGTTCAATTTATTAATACCAGTTTACACTTGCCCTAATTGTATGATTATAAAAGCATTTAAAAATATACTAGTCAATGTCAGTGTTCCTTTCAGGAGGGAATGCTTTGATTATTAGTATTTAATACTTTTGTAGTAATTTTGTTTTTTATTTTTATGCTGATTTATATTTATGTTATATGAATTTAGTCAATGGATCTTCTCTGGGTATGTTAACAAGTAAGGATATCTTATGTTAAAAGGTAAAGAACTGACATCATAATATGTTAAATTTATCAAGGTTATGAGTGCTAATGTAAGAGATCAACTGACCATTTATTACGTTTGTAATTATCTCAACATGACCATGTGGGCTCATGTATAAGTATTTATAATTTTAGAGAAATTTAAAATGCAATCAAATTATAGTAATGCAGTTGACCCTTGAGCAGCGCAATGCAGATCCACTTATATGTGGAATTTCTTCTACTTCTGCCACCCACGAGACAGGAAGATCAACTCCTTGTCTTCCTTCTCCTTCTCAGCCTACTCAGTAGATCTTGCTGATGATCCACTTCCACTTAGTAAATATATTTTCTTCTCCTTATGATTTTCTTCATACCATTTTTTTCTGTAGCTTACTTTTTTGTAGGAATATAGTATGTAATACATATAACATACAACATGTACGTTAATCAAATGCTTACGTTATTGGTAAGGTATCTGGTCAGGAGTGATTTATTAGTAATTACCTTTTTGGGGAGTCGAATTTACCCAAGGATAATTTGTGCAGGTTCTTGGCATTCCATTCCCCGTGTTGTTCAACAGTCAGCTGTCACTGTATTTCTCTTGCTCTTACTTGCTATCTGTAGGTTCGAAGAATCAAAGTGCAAAACTCCCCTACAAAGTGCTCCAGCCCTCATTATTTAGACATTTTCACTGGGTGTGTGTAATGAGCTTCAAAACAAATTATAACGGCTACTATTTTTGGTCCATTTGTTTTTCCTTCTGCATGCTTCAGTCCAACCTCAGGCCTTCTTTGGAGATGCTGGACAATTAAAATTATTTGAGCACTCCTGTGGACATCTTGAATTTATTGCTATTATCATTTTTACTCCTTCCTCTTTGCTTTTCATTCCCTCTTATTACTACTAGTAGTATTCCTTTGCAAATATTCTCAAGTGTTTTCCCATTCTCCTCTGCAATCAGCAACTCTACAGGAACTCAAACCTCCACCATCTCTATGCTTACATTGGGGTTGCTGAAGATTGTTGGAGAGAAACACAACCGCTACTCATGTTGACATGATAAATGCAGAATCATCAGCTTTGAAACAGGACTAAATTTTTTATAAATTTACTTTTCTACCAAATCATGTTATTTTATAATGCATCAAACTTTGTATTTATGTTTGTGTAATTTTAGCTGATGAAATTTCCTTTATTTTATTGGCAAAATAGAACATCTCATCTTTAAAAGCTTTTCCCTTGCCATCACTAAATCCATATATCTGTAAGCACCTGAGTTCATCTTCTTCCAGGGTCTTAAAGAAAAGTGTCCCTTTCTTATCAAAGGCCAACATATCCTCATTGATTTTAACCAAATCCCGTTTTCTCCTTTCAAAGATTATAATTATTGCAATTATTTGCACTTTCTCTTGCATCATCTCTTTTTCTCTCTCAAATAAATTTGTTGTCCTCAGAGTCCACATATGCTCCAGGATCCACCAATTTAAAATTCATTTTCTTAACAGTAGATCCTGACTTCATCTATTATCCCCGCCTTTTTTTTTTTTTTTTTTTTTTTTTTTTTTTTTTTTTTTTTTTTTTTTTTTTTTTTGAGACAGGGTCTTGCTCTATTGCCCAAGCTGGAGTTCAGTGGCCTGATCATAACTCACTGCAGCCTCAAACTCATGGACTCAAGCAATCCTGCTTCGGCCTCCGGAGTAGCTGGGACCATGGCTGGCTAATATTATTTTTTTTTCTGTAGAAAGGGGTTGCCTGTTATTCAGGCTGCTCCCCACATTTTGTGAAAAAGTTGTTTGTATTTGCTGTCTCTACTTCCTCACATTCCCTTACAATGTATCTCCATTTATCTCTAACTCCTTGTCCCATCTCACACTGGTCCAGGCAACAGGGACCACTTATTGCCAAAGCCAATGAATTACTACAAATTTAGTGGCTGAAATAACACAGAATTATGCTTTTATGGTTATAGAGGTCAGAAGTCCAAAATGAGTCTAACAGGAATAAAATCAAAGTGTCAGCATTGTTTTTCTTCTGGAGGCTCCTACATATGACTGAGAACATGTGGTATCTTTCTTTCTGTACCTGATTTATTTCACTTAATATAAGACCCACCGTGCTCATTCAAGTGGCCACAAACAACTGGATTTTATTCTTTTATGGCTGAGTAGTATTCCATTCTGCATATATGCCACAATTTCTTCATCTGTTTATCCACAAATGGACTTTTAGGTTGATTACATATCTTGGCCATTGTGAATAGTGCTGAAGTAAATATAGAGGTGCATATATCTTTTTGACATATTGGTTTTATTTCCTTAGGATAAATGCCAGCATTGAGATTGCTGGATTATATGGTAGTTCTGTTTTTAGTGTTTTTGAGGAACTTCCATATTGTTTTTCAGAGTGGCTATGCTAATGTAAATTCTCATCAACAGGGTACTGGAGTTCACTTTCCCTCCATCTTCACCAGCATTTGTTATTTCTTACTTTTCTATAATATCCATTCTGGGATGAGATGATATTTCATTGTGGTTTTGACTTGCATATCCCTTATCATAAAGCATGTTGAGCATATTTTCAAATACTTCTTGTCCATTTTTATGTCTTTTTTTTACAAATATCTATTCAGATCACTTGTACAGGTTTAATCAGATTTTTAAATTATTTTTTTGCTGTTGAATTGCTTATACATTCTGGATATTAATCCCTTGTTGAATGAATATTTTAAATATTTTCTCCCATTCTGTATGCTGCCTTTTCACTATGTTGTTGTTTGTTTCCTTTGCTGTATAGAAGCTTTTTAGCTTGATGTAATCCCACTAGTCAATTTTTTTCCTTTGTTATCTGTGCTTTTGAAGTCTGATTCATAAAATCTTTTCCCAGATCAATGTGCTGAAGCATTTTTCCCAATGTTTTCTTCTTGTATTTTCAGAGTGTCAGTCTTACATTTAAATCTTTAATCCATTTTGCATTGATTTTGTTTATGTCAAAAGATAGGGGTCTACTTTTATTGTTTTGAACATAGAAATTCAGTTTTTGAACATTATTTATTAAAGATAATATTCTTTCCACAATATTTTTTCTTGGTGTCTTTGTCAAAAATTAGTTAGCTATAAATACCTGGATTTATTTTTGGGTTGTCTATTCTGTTTTATTAGTCCATGTGTATATTTTTATACCACTCTCATGCTGTTTTGGTTACTATAGCTTTGTAGTATATTTTGAAGTCAGGTAGTGCAATGCCACCAAATTTGTTCCTTTTGCTAAAGACTGCTTTTGCTATTTGGAGTCTTTTGTTGTTCCATGAAAATTATGGTATTTTTTTCTATTTTTCATCAAGAATAACATTGATATTTTCAGAGAGATTGCATTTAATCTGTAGATTGCTTTTTCTAGTATAGCCATTTTGGCAATATTAAATCTTATAATCCGTAAACACAGGATGACCTTTCATTTATTTGTGTTACAATTTTTAGTAAGATTTTTCACCTTCTTGATTAAATTTACTCCCATGTATTTTATTATTTTTGTCACCATTGTGAATGGGCTTAATGACTTAATTTCTTCTTTAGTTTGTTGTTTGTACAAAGACATGCTAGTACATTTTTTGTGTTGATTTTATACCTTGAAACTTTACTGAATCTTTTATCAGTTTTAACAGTTTTTTTCCATGGAATTTTTCAGTTTTTCTATATATAATATTATGTTAAAGGCAAAAAGATAAGATTCACCTTACTCTTCCAGTTTGGAAGCTCTTTCTTTCTTTCTTTTGGCTAATTGCTCTGACTGGGACTCCCTGCACTATGTTGGATAAGATTGGCAAAAATGTGCTTCTTTGTTTTATTCCAGGTTTTGTAGGAAATGTTTTCTACTTTTCATTGTTTAGTATGATGTAAGCTGTGGGTTTGTCATATATGGCCTTTATTGTGTTGTGGTATGTTCCTTCTATAACTAATTTGTTGAGAGTTTTTAATCATAAACGGGTGTTGAATTTTATGAATTGCTTTGATTACATCTGTTGAGATGGTCATTTTTAAAATATCTTTCATTCTGCTGATGTAATACTTTATTTATTTATTCTTTAAACATGAAACCTAAATTATTGTGTTTACCATTAAGTTTTCTTTCAGCTCAGCGATTTTTTTCTTTATATATTCTTGATTTTTTGGTTGACTTTTCTGCTTCTTATAAAATGCCTATTTTGCTGAATCAGTTTAATTTTATTGTCTATTTTACTCTGCATAACTGACTGTTTTCTATGATGAGAATTTAATTATTTAAAAATTCACAGAAGCAGATTAAAATCTACTTTAAAATTGTAGGTTATTTGTAATCTATGCTTCTTTAAGTTAGCTTTTCTTAAAATCTCAGTTCATATGGTAATTTACTTTCCATTTAATATTTTATTTTCTCTCTTATAGTCCAGTCTTTTATCTTCTCCTGATAACATATGCGAATGATTCAAAGTCCTTTCTTAATTTTTAGTATTAAACATTTCGAAACATTAGTACTTTCCTTTACATATAGGATCACAGAAATTATTTTATACCCCTACCATTTTTACTTCCTCTTTAGTCACCCTTGATGAAGAGAGACCAGACCTACCCTTTCAATGGACAGTGAGACACTCTTGGTTATCCTCATTGTCTATTTCAGTGTTAACATAATATTTGTTCAGATTTTAAGCTATATATCAGACTTATACTTAAATCTCTGTTTCAGTTAAGGTGGAGGCTCTCATGCTGAAATACAGACCCTAAAATACAGTTGTTTAAGTCATACAAAATTGTAGTTCTTCTCACAGAACATAAGTTATTCAGGCTGACAGGTGCTTTCCCTGATGGGACCATTCTGGAAATTCAGTTCCATCCACGTTATTATCTCAAAATATATATTTCTCATCCTTTAAGTCAAAACTGGGTCACTATCTCATCATGTTCTAGTCTGAGAGAAGGGGAAAGGAAGGAAATGAAAGTTAGGTAATTTTCTTTTAAGATAGTTACTCAAAGTTATAGGCATCATTTCCACTCATGTATCATTGTTGAGAGCTTAATTACCATCTCCACCATTAGCTGAAAGAGAGACTGGGTCATGTCCAATTCAGCCAGGCAACTATGTGCTCCATTAACACTGTTACTGTGAAAGAAAGAGAAATGGATGTGGATGACGCCAAACCCTAATGGTTCTGATCACAATTCTTGCTTTTTTTTTTTTTTTTCCTAAGAAAGTATTCCCATATAATATGTATCAGCAGGTGTTCTCTTTTTCTTAGAAGAGCTGCAGTATGTTTCCCTAAGCTCTACCTATCACTTTCTCAACTTATTGTTGATTTCACATTTCAGAATATGATGCCTTGCTTTCTATCTCCTTACCTCATTCCCCATCTCATTGTAGTCCCTGAATGTGCATAAAAAGGAAAGGCTGATAGAATGAAGTTGCCTTGGGCCCATCAAAGAATAACTGAAAAATCTGTAGCAAGAACAACAAAAGGTGGGAAAAGGGGGAAACGGGACATCTGCTTTTGTATGTTGAATGACAGCAAAATGACACTACACAATATGGCTAGAGATATTACAGGTCAGAAGGAAGGAAAAATAGCTTTTTTTTTTGTACTAGAGATAAAAATAAATTTTGGAATCACTGGGGAAAATAAAGAACCAGATTGAAACTTCAAAGCTTAATGTTATTATCTTGAAGTTTTTTGTTCACACCATTTCTCCAGGTAGGGAAATGTCACCTGATCAGTCACTCAGCAATTACTTTTCTCAGTCTTAGAAGATATTTGCCACGATATTCTTTCAGAGATACACATTTTGTTTATGCAAACTGTTGTAGCTGTGGTCAGTCTATTTTCCCAGGAGTTGGTTTTCAGAGATGAGATTGTGCTTACTTCATCAGTCTGCATGGCAGAAGGCTATGTATTTTAGGGGAAAAAAAGTCAGAGAAATTTCTGTATTTTGTGTTTAGAGAAATAGTCTGGATTTTACAATGCTATTTATATTACTATGCTAGGTGGTGTGGGAGATAGATATATAAAGTGCAATAATAACATAAGGGACTAATTTTGTTTTTCTCCACAAACATGTCGGTAAATATATGGTGACATTAAAGAGCTTCTGTCTGCAAAGTAGTTGCCTATGGAGAATTTAGTACAGAAAGTTACAATACATTAACACTGTTATTTTTAAAATAATGTTTTAGAACTCCTCTTTGAGACTGGTTTTTGCATAGGACGCATATAACTATTCTCTGATGATAACTTATCTTTTGGGAGAAGTTCGCAATGGATTTAATTTTGGAAAGTTGCCAAAAGCCATTCTTTCTACATGTATTAAATATGATATGCAAGCTAATACTAATAGTTACATGTGAGATGACAACAATACAGAGGCAATGACTTAAGTAAATGCAAAAAGAGAAACCGCAATAATTGATGCTCCAGGCTAGGAAAACAAAACATGTTAAATATATCAACTTTTCATAATACATCAATTATTGTAAATATACATTTGAAGCAATGCTATTTTTTAAATTTGAAAATTATGTAATGAAATCTATCTGGTGAATTAATTTTGATTAGAATCTAATTTTAATTAATAGAAAATTTTATATAAACATATATTAATCAAAATATTTTGATAAAGTTTTAAATATAAATAAATTTGATTAAACAGAATGAAGAGGTTGGAAATAGACTCAAGTATGTATGAAAAAATATTATATGATAATTAGAATTATAGAAAAAGATTTTAGATTTCTATTTCATACTACTTAAAAGTAAATCACTAACAGTTCCACTTTTGAGCTTTTAATTATTATCTCGTAAACTTTTTCTTTGAAAACCTTTGCATGTTTATGTAAGAATTAAAAAGGTTTACTCTAAGATGATAATGTATTAATCCATATTTTTCTAGAACTTTTATATTTTTCAAATTATTATTTCTCCTGTGTGAATAGTGTAATAGAATTTTAAAAATGAAATTATAGAATTGAAACAATACTGATAACATGGGCGAATAGAAGCTACATACATGTTACAGAAAATTAATTTTCATGACACTAAGAGATAGCCTATAAAAGGAAAAGAAAAATAAATTATAGAAAAAATTAGTCTAGCTTATATTTTTGTTTTTTCATGTTATATATTTTCCTATTATCTGTATGTTGAAGTTCTAGATTATACTCTTTTTAAAAATAAATAACTTAGAAAAAATGGGATTAAGTTTCTATTGCCATAATAAAAAAATTCATTTCCATATTCAATCCACTCTTACTGAAATATAAAACACAAACTGCACATTTTAAAATAAGAGTTTTAATGTGGATACACTCATGGAATCATCACAGTCAAAATGGTGAACATATCACCCCAAAACATTTCATTAAACTATTTTGTAATTCCTCACTCCTATTCCACACTCTGACCTTCCCTTAAACAACCACAATCTGTTTTCTGTCTAAATAGATTAATTTGCATTTTCTAACCTCTAAATAATTGGTGTCATACACTGCACATCTTGGATTGTGTCTGGCGTCTTTCATTCAGCATATTTATTTTAAGATTCATGTATTCCATTTCATATGTGGACAAAAATGTCTTTCTATTGCTAAATAGTATCCTATTGTATAGATATGCTGAAATTTGATTATTTATATACTAGCTGGTGGACATTGAGTTTTTTGCAGCTAGGAGATAATATTATTAAAACTGCTATGAACATTTGTGTTCAATAGTTGTATGAATATATGTTTTCCATTCTCTTGGGTAATTATCTAAGACTGGAATGGCCAGATCATATGGCAAGTGTATGGCTTAATGTTAAGGAGACTACCAAACTCTTCCAAAGTAAAGTAATTATACCATTTTACAATCTTTCCAGAAGTGCCTAAGAATATCAGTTCCTTCATAACCTCATCAGTGACTTGAATAGTCAATGTTTTTAATTGACTACTGGATTGATTCTACTGTGTATATCATGGGAGTGCATTGTGGTTTGAATTTGCATATCTCTAATGTCTAATGAGGATCTTCGTGCTTACTTCCCTCCTGTATATCTTCTGTGATGTGTCTGTTCAAATCTTTTGTCTGTTTTCCCCACATTGGGTTTTTTAAAGAATTTTTTTGAGTTTTAGAGATTTCTTAACAAGCGTCTGCTTGTTTTTTAATTTATTGTGTCTTTTGAAGAGCAGAATGTTTCCATTTTTATGAACTCTAATTTATAAATTTGTTGCTTTAAGGATTGTATTTTGATGTCATATCTAAGCAAACTTGCCTGTTTCAAGAATGAATATTACCACTATAATCTAGAAATTTTAGAATGTTCTTGTTATATTTGGACATAAAATTCGTCTTTGACTAATTTTTGTATTTGGTGCAAAGTATGGATCAGAATTTCTAGCTTTTTTCCTTTTCCATATTGATATCCAGTTGTTCTAGGATGAATGATCTGTTGAAAAAATTGTCCTTTATTTTGTGAATTATCTTTGAAACTCTGTAAAAGGAATCTGTTCTCCATTTGTTTGTGTCTATTGATCAATTTGTGTATCAGAATGCAAACACAGTATTGTTTTTGTTATTTTTCTTGAGTTGTTTTGGTTTTTCTTGGCTCTTTTTCTATTCTAGATTCTTTGCAAATCCTCATAAATTTTAGAGTCAGTTTGTCAGTTTATTTTTTAAAATTTGCTGAGTTTTGGGTTAGTACTGCATTGAGTCAAAGATTAGTAAAGGAAAGTTTGACACTTTCTCAATATTGAGTTTTCCAACCCATGAAAAAAGTATATCTCTCTTTTTAGTTAGGCCTTTAGGTACTTTCAGAAATATTTTATAGTGGTCAACATATTAATTTCACAAATCTTTTTTAAATTTATTTTAATGACTCTTATTTTGTTTGAGGTTATGTAATGGATACTTTATAAATTTCACTAGTTAGTTCCTAGTATATAGAAATAAAACTAATTATTATGTGTTGGTCTTGTATCATTAAGCCTTGCTAAAAAAAACACATTACTTTTATTAATACTTTAAATTTCATTTTACTTTGGCAGATAGGATTATGTATCTGCAAATAAAGAGAGTTTTACTTCTTTCCTATGTGGATATCTTCTATTTGTTTTATTTATTTATTTATTTATTTTATTTTTTATTTTTTTAGCACTGGCTGTTACCTCCAGTATAGCGATGAACAGAAACGGTAAGAGCAGTCCTGATCTTAGTAGTGAAATATGCGGTCTTTTACCATTGTGTGTAGTGGAAGCTGTTGGTTGGTTGCAAAAGTTTATTATCTAAATTCAGGGCATTACAGTCTGTTTCCAGTTTGCTGAGAGGTTTTATCAGGAATGGATGTTTGAATTCATCAAATGCTTTTTTCTTAATATAATATATAATATCAATTGATTTTTTAATGTTAGGTTAAACTTGCAGTCTTGAAATAAATATTAGTTAGTCATTATATTGTCCTTTTAATACATTTGTGGATTACATGTGCTACATTCTGCCAAGCATTCTGCCAGTCGTTCACAGTTCTGAACTATTGTTTTCTCTAATGCCTTTGTCTGTGTTTGTTGTCAAGGTTATGATGTTCTCACAGAATGAGCTGAAGATTATTTACTCCTCTTTAATTTTCTGCAAGTCATTATAGAAGTGCTATTATTCTTTAAAAGTTTGATTGAATTCACCAGTGTGTCCTTATCAGTTTTAAGTTATATTTGTGGGAAGCTTTTAACTAGTTTCAGTTTCTATAGCGTATATAGCAATACACATGTTATCTATTTCTTTTTGAATGATCTTTGGTAGTTTGTGTTTTTCAAGGTATTTGTCGATTCCATCTAACTTGAATTTACTGACAAAACATTCACAATTTTTTCTTATATTCCTTATAATATCAGTGGAATTTCAATCTGTATTCATCTCAGCTCTTTTATTCCTGATATTAATAGTTCACTTTTTACCTCTGATCAGTCTGACTAGATAATTATCAATTATACTGATTTAAAGAACAATCTTTTGTTAAATTTATTTTTCTCTTTTTTGTCTATGTCATTGATTTCTTCTTTACCCTTATCATTATTTTTTAAATTTGGGAATAAGTTGCTTCTTTCTAGTACCTTAAAGTGAAAGCTAGTATTTTTGATTTTGAGATGTGTATTCTTTCGTAATATAGACATTTCATTCTATAAATTTTTCTTCAAATACCACTTTATAGGCAACTAACATATATATCGATGCTGCATTTTTATTTTTATTTAGCTTTTAATACTTTACAATTTCCTTTGTAATTTTTTCTGTCATAAAAATTATTTAAAAGTATGTTATTTAGTTACCAAATATCTAGATATCCTTCAGATAGCATTTTAATTGTTATTTCTAATTTAATTCCATGGTGGTGAGAGAACACACTTTTCATGATTTGAATCTGTATAAATTTTTTGAGAGTTGTTTTAGTTCGCAAATGGAATATGTTTGCAAAAGTTATCTGATACTTGAAAAGAATGAATATTCTGCTGTTGTTGGTGTGGTGTTTTATAACTGTCAATTGGATTCAGTTGGTTGATAATGTGTTACAAATATCCCCCATTTTGAAAATATTGTGTCTAATTGTTGTATTTAGTATTGAACCTTTAACTGTAGTTATGAATTAGTCTATGTCTCTTTGCTATTCTACCACAGTTAGCTTCATATATTTTAAACTCTATTATTAGTACTAAAAAGATTTGAGATTATCTGTCCCCTTGATGAGTTGACCCCTTTATAATTATAAAATGCCCCCTTTTAATTTCTATTAATTATCTTCATTTTGCAATATACAATATCTGATATTAATATAGCAACTCCAGTTTTAGCATGGTATATCTTTTTCTGTCCTTTTACTTGTAACATATTTATGTTTTCACATTTAATATAGGCTACAGTTAGCATCATAGAGATGGCTCTTGAATTTTTATCCAATCTGACAATCTCCACCTTTTAATTGGGATGTTTAGACCATTTTTAATGTGATTATTGACACATCTAGGCACAGCTCCTCAGGTTCCTTTGTTTGTTGCACAGGATATGCTTTATCTTTGGATTATGAATAATTGACTATGTGAGAGAAAGTTGGGTTTTAGAAAAGTCTAGGCAAAAACTTCCAGTAAGTTCTTTAATAGCTCCACATTCTTTAATTCATTCTAATAGTCAAGCCAGGCTATGTGATATGTCAGGTAGAAGTCATCAGTTCATACATTGCTTCAAAAATGTAACCAAAATAGTCCTGAATGGCTCCAAGGAGTTTCAAGCTTTAAGCAACATATTATAAATTACTGGCTAGTCAATATCAGACTCAAAAGTATCTCAACAGATAAGCATAGACATCCCATGTCTTTTCCATTTCAGACATTAGGAGCAAAACATATATGCTTTCAACATAAAGTAATATGTTAGTTGCAACTTATTTGTAGATAGCCTTTTTCATTTATAAAATTTTTATTTGAGACTTTATAGAACAAATATGTATATGTATATATAGAGATAAATATGTATCTAAAGTGTATATATCTATATCTATCTTTTATGGATAGATTTTGCCAACTGTGATTGGTGAAACAGCAACTCTTGTACAAGAGTGCTGTATGAGATGTAGTGAACGTTTTGCTTCAGCACTCTGGAAAACTTGAACTCTTTCTTCATAATCTAGGAACACTTCCGGGTTTCACCTGAGGTTCCCCTTTTTATGCTGCACCTGGAAACTCTTCTCAGGGATTAATTTGGGAAAATCATAGTCACTTCATTATTTAATTTCTTCTATGAATTACTGTACTCTGTTCTCTGGTCAAAGTCTGGAGTCTGTTTTTTAAAAAAATATATTTTGTTTAGTTTTATTGTTGTGTAAGGTGGGAAGGTAAAATGTATGCCTATTACTCCATCTTTGCCAGAGACAGAATCCACATTCCAGTCTTCTTATGCTTACTGTTTACATGGTACATCCTTTTTTACCTCATCATTTAATTTTATCCTGTTTTCTTTTATTTAATAAGAATGGCTTGTAATCAGTATATAATTGGCTCTTTTATATATTTTGACAATCTTTATCTTTTGAGTGTTTATGTCATCAGTAATTTAATTATTGATAAGTTTGGATTGTCATCTATAATTTACTATTTTGTCTATGTGTACAATTTTTCTGCATTTCTCTGTTTCTCCTTCCCTTTCTTATTTTAGTTGATGTAAATATTTTTAGAGTTCCACATGACTTAACATTTGGCCATTAGTGATACCATTTTACCCTTTTTATTTTATATTGGTTGCTCTTTCATTCTTATTTTGTTAACCAATCTAGTAATTTTTATGGCTTTCTTCTCAAATACACAAATATTATTGTAAAGATGCAAGAACTGTGAAACTCAGAGAACGATGACACCACCAAAAGACATCCCCAAAGCTGCAGCAATGGACCAAGAATTGAAGGTCTATACAAGATCTGATAGATAATTAAAAAGTAGAACAATTACCTTTTTTTTTTCAACTTAACAGGTTTTTAAAAAACTTTTAAGTTCAGGGGTGCAAGTGCAGGTTTGCTAACTAGGTAAACTTGTGTCAGGAGGATTTGTTGTAAAGATTATTTCATTGCCCAGGTATTAAGCCTAGTACTCATTAGTTGTTTTTCCTGATCCTCTCCCTCTTCCACCCTCCAAAAGTCCCCAATGTGTGTTGTTCCCCTCTTTGTGTCCTTGTCTTCTCATCATTTAGCTCCCACTTATAAATCAAACATGCAGAATTTGGTTTTATGTTTCCATGTTAGTTAGCTAAGGATAATGGCCTCTAGCTCTATCCATGACCCTGCAAAGGGCATGATCTTATTCCTTTTTATGGCTGCGTAGTACTCCATAGTGTATATGTTCCACATTTACTTTATCCAGTCTATCATTAATGAGCATTCAGAATGATTTCATGTATTTGCTATTGTAAACAGTGTTACAGTGAACACGTGCATGCCTGTGTCTTTATAATACAATGATCTATATTTCTTTGGGTATATACCCAGTAATAGGATTGTTGGGTCAAGTGATATTTCTGTCTTTAGGTCTTTGAGGAATTGCCACACTGTCTTTCACAATGTCTGATCACTGATAAATGTTTTATTAAAGTTGAAGAGATTTAATAAGTAGTATAATTTTTTGTCTTGAATAATCAAATTACTAGATAGTATTTAACATTGCATATATTAATTTAATAATTTTAATTTTCTTTTTAAGTCCTTCAAGTACTAAACAGATCTAACTTATGGTGCTTATGAGAATACATTACCTAAACACTTAGGCAAGCCTTTTAAATAAAATAAACAGCATACTAAATATTCTAATATTATTAACAAACTTACACACATTTTCTTACCTCCTTTAATATCAAATAAGAAACATAAAATCATTTTCCTATTTCACTTGAATTACAAGTGTAATATCTCAGAGGACTAATATGCCAGATGTGTTTAATTTTGCATCATTATGCACAAATACACATTATCCTGACTCTTACATAGAAATATTATAAATTTTATATACCTTTCTACAATTATATTTACATTTTTATTTTCCCAAGGTTGTAATGTTACCCAACTATAAAATTAGTTTTAGCATTTAATTGGATGGAAGTTGGAGTTAAAGATCTGCATTGGTATATAAAATTTTCTGGGAACATACATGTCAGGACACAGAATGTGGAGGTCACATGTTTTCAAGATAATGTATAAAGAGAGATAGACATAGTAAGTATATTATTTTGTTTGATTTTATGTAAATAGGTAAACCCTAATTCATTTTCTATCAACTAGGGTAAGTTTCACAGTGTTTCCTGATGGCCATTTAAAGTTTCAAGGTTTTATTGGATTTAACTGATTTATTTATGTTTTACTGAAATTTAACAGCATCTTGTAAAATATATTATTTTAAATTACATTCCCTTTTAATTTCACAGTTGTATTCTATATTCTTGTAGCTGCATTACTTGAGTAAATAATTATTGCTGATCTCATTTCCTTTATATGCAAAATAAATATGGCAACATAGAAGTTCAGAAGACTGCTGTGAGCATTAACTGATGTAGTACATGTAGACTGTTCAGTTCAGTGGCTGACAGATATTAAATGTTTTCTAGAGATGTTAGCAAGATGGTGGAGTTGAAGATCCTCCAGTATCACTCCCTTTATAAGAATACAACTAGAAACAATCCAGAGACAAGAATATGAGTCTGAATATACCAGAATACCAGGGAGCCCATGGCCCACAGAATTAAAAGAAGCCATGGCCAGTAAGGAAAATGTTCATTTCAGAATATATGATCCTTTCCCCAACATGACATTATACCGGCCAAAGAAAAGTTTCTAGGACCTACAGTTGCCAAGATGAGATGAGAGAAATAGTGGTTGACATTTGATTTCCCCAGTGGCTTGGGAATCTTCATAGGAAGCCCACTCTGGTTTTGTCCCATAGGAATCATTGGGAGTACTAGAAGAGCTGAAACATCTGAGATGAATTGAGAACAAAGAGAGGGGCACTGATCACAGCAAATGCTGTATGGATCTTGGTGGATACTCAGTGCTCTGATCCATGAGGACACCATGTTACAGAGACTGGCTGATTCCGTAGTGCCAGACAGAGCACCATCTGTGAAAAGGCTTGAATCCCTACTTAGATTTTCCACAAAATTCAGGTGCTTATGTAGAGTCTTCACCTGGCCTCAAAACAATTAAAAGGTTGGGATTAAGTTCTGTTGCATGCTTAGGTCTTCCCTAGACTGGGAAACAATGACAGGAAAATGTGTTCTAGTTCAGTGTTTTAGTTACTGTGCTCATTGTAATTCCACACAAAAATGGGAAGAAACAATTGGGTCTGTGTTTAAATTTCAGTAAAAAGTAAATGTCTAACACCATCATATGACACCTGCAAAAACTGGAAGAGGTAGCTTTCTTTTCAAATACACAATCATCATTGTAAAGACACAAGGATAGTGAAAACTCAGGGAAATATGACACCATCAAAATACATTAACAAACTTTAAGCAATAAAACAGGAATAATTGAAGATTTATAAAATAGCTGACAGATAATTCAAAATGATCCTCCAGACAAAGGGCAAGGAATCATAAAAAATATGAAGGGAAAACTAAATGAAAACAGTCCAGGAAAAAAGGAATTTGACAAAAAAAACAATAAAGAAATCTCTGGGTTCCCGAGAGGCCGGAACGTCTGCCGGGGACTCTTGGCCAGCAAGAGGGTCCCAACCTGAATAGGGGAGTGCGTGGGAAAAATGAGAAGACAGAAGAGCAGGGTCTGGAGGACTGAATAAGCAATGCTTAAACAGCAACTTTATTGTGCACATAGTTAGTATATATATTTTTGTTCTACCCCAATTACAGGAACAGATACCATTATCTTATACATGAAAGGGAACAGTAAGTCCTCGGGATACAAGCTCTGGCAGCAGATAAGAACAATAGTAAAATCAGATACAATCGGGTACAATCAAGTCATGCAGGTGGGTCTCATTATCGGGGTGAGGAAACCTATAGTTAAAAAGTTAATGATCTATACAAGGCACCAGAGAGGCAGTAAACCTATTAGCTTTGCAAACAGCAGTCACAAGAACAAGCACAGGACCTAACAATAGCGGGTAAACAAAGTCATAGACACAATGTCTTCTCAGACCACATATCACATCATCGTCTAGCAAAGTTATTTTCATATCTCCTTTGATTTCAGTTCCGGCTTTCCCATAGCTCAACTGCCTCCAACGGGAAACTGTGTCCGGGCTCAAGCTCACCATATGGCGAGGCCCAATTCCGAGGGGCCTCACATGGGAATGTTCCCACAGAAATCCTAGAAATAAAGAATAAACAAATTGAACTTTAAAGCTTTTTAGAAAGCTTTAACAACAGACTTGACAGAACAGAAGAATTTATGAACTTTATGGCAGAACGTGTGAAATTACCCAATCACAAGAGCAAAAAAGAAAAAACAAGTGAAGAAGGGCTATTAGACTTATGGCACACCATCACACAGAGTAACCTCTGCATAATTGAAATCCCCCCAGAAGATGAGGGGGAAAAAAGTTGAGAGAGCATATTTAAAGGAATAGTGGCTGAGAATTTTCCACAAATGGAGAAATATGGCAGTATCAGGTAAAGGAAGCAGAGAGATTATCCATTAAATTTAATCTAAAACAGAATTCCCTAAAGCATATTACAATGAAGTTAGCAATAGTCAAAGACAAATAATACTTGAACTAACCAGAGGAAAGACACATATTACATTCAACACAGCCATAATAGAGCTTTCAGTGAATTTCTGAGCAGAAACTCTGCTGGCCAGGAGAGAGGAGAGTGGAGTGCTATATTCAAAGTTCTAAAGAAAAAAAAGAGAAAGCCTTCCATCTAAGAATATGGTACCCAGTAGAGCAATATTTCAGGACTGAAGGAGACACAAAGACTGCCAAAACAAACAAAAGCTGAGGACATTCATCAATACCAAACCAATCTTAAAAAAAAATTGTTAAAAGGAGTTATTTAATCTGAAATAAGGGAAACTAACGTGTAACAGGAATACATCTTAAGGTATGAACTATCTGGTAAAATTAAGAAAACAAAAATTCATAATAATCTAATATATGAATTGTGATAAGTTAAACCATTTGTATCTAAAATATGAAGAGCAAAAGCCAAAACTATAAAAAATAATAACTACAACAATTGGTTAAGAGACAGGCAGTATAGAAGATGTAAAACAAAATATCAAAAAGTTGAAATATGAGGGGGATGCTGTTAAAGTGGAAAATTTGTTTTTGATAGCCTTCTATCCTTTGTGATCAAAGTTAAGTCATTATTAATTTAAAATAACATATTTATAAAATATTTTACTTATTCCCCATAGTAAACAGCACTAAAACCTGTAATAGAAACACTAAAAATAAACAGCATAGAATCAACCTACAATACTAGATTTACTAAATCACAAAGGAAAATTACTGAATCACAAAGGAAGACTGTAAGAGAGAAAAAAGGGAAGAAAAGATGTACAAAACAGTCCCCCAAAAGTTAAAAAAAAATGGCAGTAGTAAACCCCTCCCTTATAAACTTCAATGTAAATGGATTTCATTTTCCAATAAAAGACATTTAATTAGCTAAATGAATGAAAAAGGGCCAAACTAAAATATAAGTGTTCTACAAGGAACTCATTTCACTTATAAATTAACCCATAAACTAACAGTGAAGGGAGAGTGATGGTTTGTCTATTTCCCCACCCAAATATCATCTTGAATTCCCTTATGTTGTGGGAGGGACCCAGTGGGAGGTAATTAAATCATGGGGGCAGATCTTTCCCATGCTGTTCTCATGACTGTGAAATCTCAAGAGAGCTGATAGTTTTAAAAAGGAGAGTTTCCCTGAGCAAACTCTTTTCTCTTGTCTGCCACCATTGTGAGATGTGCCTTTCACCCTTTCCCATGATTGTTAGCCCTCTCCAGCCACGTGGAACTGTAAATCCATTAAACTTCTTTCTTTTGTAAATTGCCCAGTCTAGGATATGCCTTTATCAGCAGTATGAAAATAGACTAATACAGATGGAAAATAGAAATAGAAAAAGATACTTATAACAAATAACATATGCTTTGAGTCAAGAATATAAAAAAAAATGGAGACCATTATGTAATGATAAAGACCAAAATAACAAGAGGATGCAACAATTGTAATATATATGCACTCAGTACCAGAGTATTAGGATATGTAAAACAAATATTAAAACAGCTAAAGAGAGAAATTAACTGAAATTCACTAATAGAAGAGGAATTCAGCACCTCACTTTTTGCAGTGGACATACTATCCTGACAGAAAATTAACAGAGAAACATTAAATAGCACCCTTGGATAAGTGGACCTAACAGACATTTACAGAACATTTTATTCATCAGGTGCAGAATGCACATTTTTCTTAACAGCACATGAAACTTTCTGTAGGATAAACCATAGGTTAAGTTACAAACCAAGTCTTAGCAAAGTTTAAAAATTTAAACTCATATCAAATGTCTTTTCTGAGCACAAAGAAACAAACCAGAAATCAGTAACAGAGGAAATGTTGCAAACTGTACGAATTTATATAAGTCAACATAGTCTTGAACAACAAATGGGTCAGTGAAGAAATTAAATAGAAAATTTAAAAATTTTGTGAGACAAGTGAAAATAAAAATACATGTCAAAATCTATAAGATACAATGAAAGCACTTCTAAGGGGAAAAATGTATAGCGATAAGCACTTGCATCAGGAAAGTAGAAAGAGCTGGGCATGGTGGCTTACACCTGTAATCCCAGCTGCTCAGGTGGTTGAGGTGGGAGGATCACTTGAGACCAGGCATTTGAGAAAACCTGAGAAATATAGTGAGATCTGCCTCTAAAACATTTTTAAAAATTATTTGGGTGTGGTGGCACAAGCCTATAGTCTCAACTACTTAGGAAGCTGCGCTGGGAGGACCACTTGAGCCCAGGAGTCCCAGGGTGCAGTGAGCTGTGATCATCCCACTGTAATTCAGCCTGAGTGATGGAATGAGACTGTTCCTAAAAAACGGTAGAAAGACTTCAAATAAAGAATCTAATGATGCACTTCAAAGAACTAGATAAAACAAAACAAAACAAAAAATCCAAAATTAGTATAAAAAAGAAACAACAAAGGCCAGAGCAGAAACAAATAAAATTTAGACTTTAAAACATACACATAAGATAGATCAATAAAATGAAAGTTGGTTTTTTGATAAGATAAGCAAAATTGACAAACCTTTAGCTAGATTAATAAAAAAAGAGAAGACCCAGTTAAATAACATCAAAGATGAACAATGAGATATAATTTATGTCACAGAATTACAAAATTTGCTTGAGACTATTATAAGAAACTATTTGCCAACAAATTGGAAAATCTTGAAGAAATGGATAAATTTCTGAACACGTACAACCTATCAAGACTAAGCCATGAAGAAATAGCCTAAACACATCATTAGAAGTAACAAGATTGAATCAGTAGGAAAAAGTCTCCCATCAAAGAAAAACCCAAAATCTGACAGCTTCACTGCTGACTTTTAGCAAACATGTAAAGAAGTAATAGCAATTTGACGCACACTATTCCAAAAAATTGAAAAGGAGGGAATATTTTCAAAGTCATTTTGCAAGGCCAAAACTATTCTGATACCAAAACTAGACAAGGATATAAAAAAAAAAAAAAAAAAAAAAAAGTTTAAAACTATCTTTCTTTTTCCTTCCTTCCTTTCTTTTCCTTCCCTTCTCCTCCCCTCCCCGCCCCTCCCCTCCCCTCCCCTTCCCTTCTTCCCTTCTCTTCTTTCCTCTTTCCTTTTTATGTTTTTTTCCTTCTTTATGAAGAGTTTTGCTCTGTTACCCAGGCTGGAGTGTAATGGTGTGGCATGATGTGTGCTCACTGAAACCTCCACCTTTCAGGTTCAAGTAATTCTCTTGCCTCAGCCTCCCAAGTAGCTGGGATTACAGGTGTGTGCCATTGTGCCTGGCTAATTTTTGTATTTTTAGTAGAGACGGGTTTTCGCCATGTTAGCCAGGCTGGTCTTAAACTACCTATCTCAAGTGATCCGCTCAGCTTAGCTTCCCAAAGTGCTGGGATTACAGATGTGAGCCACTTCACCCAGCCAACAGACCATTATTTCTGATGAACATACATGCAGTAATCATCAACAACATACTAGCAAGCTGAATTTAACGACACATTAAAATGATCATTCACCATGATTAAGTGGAATTTATCCCAGGGATGAAAGTGTGGTTCAACATACATTAATTTGATATGTGATATATCAAATTAATAGAATCAATAACAAAAATTATATGATAATTTCGTTAGATGCTGAAAACAAGCATTTTGTAAAATTCAACATCCCTTTATATTTAAAAACTTGCAAAAAACCATTTATAGACTAAACATATCTGAAAACAATAAAGGCCATATATGGCTTACCCACAGCTAATATCATACTGAATGAGAAAAAAAATGGAAAGACTTTATTTATAGTTCTGGGACAAAACAATAATGCCTACTTGCACCACTTTATTCAGCATAGTACTGGAATTTCTTATCAGACAATTTAGGTGAGAGAAAGGGCATCCAAATAGGAATAAAAGAAATTATATTATCCTCATTTGTAGATGATATAATCTTATATTTAAAAAACCTAAGAACTCCATGAAAGAACTGTTAAAACTGATAAATGAATTTAGTAAATTTGCAGGATACAAAGTAAACATTAAAAATCAGTGTGGTTTCTATACTCTGACAGCAAAAAATCTGAAAAAAAAGCAATCCAGATCTTTTACTTCTTTAAGGTTATTACTGAGTAATTTTAACCCCAGTAATAACCTTAAAGAAGTAAAAGATCTCTAGTAAAAACTGTAAAAACACTGTTAAAAATTGAAAACGATACACACAGAAATGGAAAGATATCTGTGTTCATGGATTGGAGAATTGTCATTGTTAAAGTGCCTATATTACCCAAAGTGATCTACACATTCAATGTACTCTCTATCAAAATGCTAATGCCATTCTTCAGAGAAATAGAAAAAAAATCTTAAAATTCATATAAAACCACGAAAGATCCTGAATAGCCAAAGCAAGCTTGAGCAAAAAGAACAAAGTGGGAATCATCACACTACCTTACTTCAAAATCTACTATAAACTATCGTAATCACAACAGCATGATAGTGGCATATAAATAGACACATAGAACAATGGAATGAACAGGGAACCCAGAAATAAACCTGAACATACACAGCCAACTGAACACAGCCAACTGATCTTCAGCAAGGCACCGAGAACATACCACAGGGAAAGGAAAGCATCTTCTGTCATGATGCAAGGAGAGCATCTTCAATAAATGATGTCAGAAAACAAGATGTCCAGATGCAGAAGAATGAAATTATACCCCATCTCTTACTGCATACAAAGATAAACTCAAAATGGATTAAAGACTTAAATGTAACACGTGAAACTTTGAAAATGCCTCAACACATTGGTCTGGGTAAAGAGTTTTTGGCTGAGACCACAAAACCAACAAAAGCAAAAACAATGCCAAAAAGCAAAAGACAAATGGAATTATATCAAGCTAAAACCTTCGGCACAGCAAAGGAAATAATGAACAAAGTGAAGACAGACAACCTCTACAATGGGAGAAAATATTTGCAAATAATTCATCAAACCAAAGATTAATAACTAGAATATGTATGGTACTCAATTCAATGGAAAAAATAATTTATTGAAAAATGGATGAATGGTTTCAATAGAATAACTTTTTTCAAAAGAAGACAATCACAGGGCAAATGCTCATTATCACTAATCATAAGGTGAATGCAAATCAAAACGACAATGAAATATCATCTCAACCCAGTTAAAATGGATATTATCAAAAAGTCAGTAATTACAGATGCTAGTTCGGATGTGGAGAAAGGGGAATGCCGGTACACTGTTGGTCAGAATGTAAATTAGCACAGCCACTATGGAAAATAGCATGAGATTCTTCAAAAAACTAAAAATAAATCTTCCATATTACCCAACAGTCCTACCACTGAGTATATAGCGAAAAGAAAAAGAAAAGCAATATATGGATGACATATGAAGACTTCTGTGTTTATGCAGCATTTTTCACAATACCCAAGAAATAGAATCAACTTAAGTGTCCATCAGCAGATAAAGAAAATGAAATGTATTTTCTTTATGTACATAAAAATATACATAATTCAGCCACAAAAAGAATAAAATATGGTCATTTGAGGCAATATTAAAGGAATTGGATGACATTATGTTAAGTGAAATAAGCCAGGCACAAAAAGACAAATATTGCACGTTCTCATTCATATGAAGCTACCAGAGATTGGGAAATATAGGGACATGACAAAAGAATTGTGAGGATTTTGTTTAAGCAGGTAGATTAAAAAGAACAAGTTCTAGTGTTGAATAGCACAACAGGGCAACTATAGTTAACAATAATTTATTGTATATTTCACAATAGTGAGAAAAGATTTGAAATACTGTCAACACAAATAAATGATGAATGTTTGAGATAATCGTTTTAACAGTTACCCTGATTAAATTATTATGCATTGTATGTGTGTTTTAAAATATTAGTCTCTCCATAAACGTGCAATTTTTACATGTAAATAAAAGTTTAGTGAAAATTGTTTTATAAAAATGCCACTACTGACCTTCAGATTAAGTCATGGAACTTGAATTTTCTTTTCTAAGGAAGGGATTAGATGTATGATGATGTGTTCACACATTTTCATTCAAATCTTACTGAGATCAAGGACATATTTTTTATGAATTTACGTGTTATATTGAACCATTTCTCGGATAGGTTTTCCTGATATTATCTGAAAACATCTTGTTGCATATGTGTTTTGGTACATTTATTCACTGAATCTCTGTTATATGTCTGCATTTGTCTTTTCGGTTTACCACTAGAAGTTGCTTGTTCACACGCAAGGCTAAAATGAACATACATGCTTCTTTGATTTCCCTTTTGAAATAATTTAACCATCACTGATACAGCATCACTAGTTACAGCAGGAAAGAAGTATGATGAGTACAATATTTATTCAGTAGCACTAAAAGAAAATGAAAGAGATTGAATTAGTGAAATGACAGTGGCTATTTTTAACATAAGTTAACTTTATAGGATGCTCCATATTACAACTAGTAGCTATTTAAAATGACATTTATCTTTCAGTTTGTCTTATTCTGCTAATTTTAGTTAAGTAAAATAGTTGTTTAATTTTTGATTCAAAATAACAGTTGATTCTTCTTGTTAGAACTAGCTTCTCATTTATTAGAAACTTTATTAGAAAGTTTTCAACAGCATTACAAAATTGGTCCATAGATACATGTGTGAGATGCCAAATACTTATTTGTTAAAGCTCACAGAATCATGGAAGTTTTATAACTGGACAGGGCATTTGACACCAAAGACATACTCTTCATTTTTTATAAGAGCTGAAGGAGATAACCTGTCCAAACCAGCTAATCATGAAACCAGCTACTAGAGAGAAGTGTGCATTAATTTAAAAACTTTTCCAGCATAGGCTGTTATTAATTCTGTAGAAATCAGCAGGGTAGAATACCTGTAAAAGTTTTAACAACTTTTTTTTTTATCAGCATACATTCTTAAAATTAATATTTAATTAACAAACTTTAGTAGTTCAGAATATCAATGAAACTTTATATTTAAATAATTCAGTTTTCATTTCTTAGCATTTTAGGCTTCATTGAAGCAGAGCAGTGAAAGGATTTTCTGTATTTATGGTGTGTGCTTTTCTGTCCCCAGGTTGTATTTGCTTCTGCTCTGAATTTCCACATTTTTGTTTGTCTTAAATCTATTCTTTTAATACTCATTGAACATATTGAACCTAATAATGGAGGCACATGGATCTGTACTTGAGTAAAGACAATGGAATGGAGCTCACAGCTGAAATTTAATTTTATTCCAATCATTTTACAGACAAAGCAGTAAAACTTCCAAGTAAATATAAAAGTTGGCAAACATACCTATTTAAAACATACACTTGTATCTATCATGCCAGAGATGCTTTTTCTTTTAGAATTAAATTTTTAATTTACTGTCATGTATTATATAAAGATAGAGATTTAAAAATGATATGGAAGCCCCTTTTCTAGTTCTTTGACACTGTTATTTTGAAACTTATGTAAATTTTATTCTTAGTTTTGAATACTTAACAATTTACAATTCTGTATGAACTTGGAGAGATATTTCTATAAGTCCATTTAATTTTGGCTAAGTACATACTATATTTTATCAAGTATTCCTAATCAAATTTTATTTTAAAATGAAATCAGCTGATGATTTATTCTCTATGACATATAATGCTTAGGCAGAGAATGTACTTCTGGAGGAGTGTTTCTACAGAAACAGAATCATATATTCATGAGGACTGATTATTACAAGTGATAGAAGGCAACAATGGCTTAATTGTTTCAGAGTACAGGTTGTTTTTCTTCCTAAAATGTGATTTCAATAACTGTTTTAAGGGATATCTTTTCACAGTCTCAAAGACTTTTTCAAGTCTGATTAAATAGATTAAATCTGTCCACTTCCAGTCATTGACGGACGGGTTATGTGTGTGTGTGTGTGTGTGTGTGTGTGTGTGTGTGTGTGTGTGTGCGTGTGTGTGTGTGTGCGTGCGTGTGTGTGTGTGTGTGTGTTTAAAATTAAACTTTTAATTTTTTAAAAGTTAAAAAATTTAGTTTTCTGCATTTTTAACTTTTAAGCTATTTTACTGGATTAATTTTAAATTTAGATTGTTAAAATAAATTCGTTATTAATTTATAAATACAAGAATTATGCAGAATTGTCCTTAATTGTATATATTGCCTCTTTTCTGCTTGTTGTAATTCTACTTCTTATTTCTAATTTTACTTATTTGGAAATTGTCTTGATTATATTTTTTCAGAAGTTTATTTTATCTTTAATCTTGAAAGTATATGCCATATTTTAAAGGAGACATAGTGTGAATGGTGAAAAAAAGAAATATTGTTCCATATAATTTTGTGATTTTGACATCTGAAACTATTAAATGTAAAATTTCCTTTGAGTTATAACTGTAACTATTTCAAATATTAATGTATGCTGAATTCTTTCTTTTCTTTGAAAGGATTCCATCATATTTGATACACTTTGATAGGTTGTTTACTGAGTTTTTTACTTTTGCCGTCAGTGAACACAGCAGCTCTTTCTGATATATAAAATCACAACACAGCAGTTTGGGACAGTGAAGGAAATCTACCGTAGCTAAATGAAGCCACATAGGGTTTAGGTAGACTGCATTCCATTACCGAAGATGGAATTTTGCCAGCCTGGCAATGCTAATGTCTGCAATCCTGAAAATTCTCTGTGATCTGGAATTGACTCGATTGGTTCTCTCTAGTTTCCCCTCTTTAAACTTGCTTATTCAGTTCTAAGGTGCCATATTATGATGTTCAAAATTATTCAGAATAAAAATACTTTTTGTTCTCACAAAGTATTTGCTACAAAAATCCAAAGGAAATAATGGAGGAATGAGGTATTATTTTTCAATTTCTAAAGCAATTCTTCAGGTGAAAATATAACTTGGTGGTTTGAGTCATACACAAGCCAACAGGACATTTTAGAGCATGTAAACTATTGTTTTTTTAGACAGTCTTGCTCTGTCACTCAGGCTGGAGTGCAGTGGTGCAATCTCGGCTCACTGCAGCCTCCGCCGCTCAGGTTCCAGCAATTCTTCTGCTTCAGTCTCCTGAGTAGCTGGGGTTACAGGCGCCTTCTACCACGTAGGTTAATTTTTGTAATTTTTAGTAGAGACGAGGTTTCACCATGTTGGCAAGGCTGGTCTCCAACTCCTGACCTCACGAGATCCACACACCTCGGCCTCCCACAGTGCTGGGATTCAGGTGTGAGCCACCGTGCCCGGCCTATATAAACGAATGCTTTTAGGTGTGTGAATGCTTTCAAATGCTTTTCAGAGCAGTAATTAAAACGATATTGATGCTGTTACAGTACAAACACTGTGACTCAGTGGAACACAGAGTACTGTGGCGGCATTTTCTTCCCACACGGCTCATAATAGCAATTAGATATGCAGATATTTTATTTTGGAGTAGAAAAGGCTGCCAACTTAAAAAAAATCTCATTTCACTGTTGGAGAATTAAATATGCTGGGGGCTCTTATTACAATAATAGCTAGAAAATATTAACAAATTACAATTTTGATATAATGTCATAAATAGATTTCTTGGTCCAGTTTTAACAGATATGTCTAAGATACAGAGTACCATTTCCCTCTTATTGATAAGGAGAAGCGAGCCATCTCTCAATAGACAAACATAGCCTTAAATGTTTATAACTGATATTCTAATGAGAAAAGTTGAATTATGACAGAAGTAAGAGTGATGTTACACAACAAGGAAATTATGACTAAATTTCCATTTTAATCAGGAAATTCTGAGTTGTTGTGTACCTTTGAATTTTTTATTTGTCCCCAGTTCTTTCTAGGTTCAATTCTTGTTTTAGTTAGCTAGTCAGCTTTATTCTTTCTACTCTCAAGTCTTTGTAAAGGGAATAATAGCAGTAGTAATATAATGCAGAGGATTGCAAACTCTCATTCAAGCAAGAGAAACCTTTTTTCTCCCATAAATGAGGCTTATTTAAAATGTGATATAAACCATAGTGAAATAAGAACCCAAGTCATCCCCTGCTTAGCCTTCCTTCCCTCTCTCCTTTCAGCAGCCTTTTATGAACCCTGAAAAGGGAATCAGTTGTCCCTAGTTATCAAGAAAACACTGTATTTTCGTTTATTTTAAAGCTGAATCCTTTCCTGCAGCAAATTGCAGTACTTAAATATACTTTTGAAAAGATTTACACATTGCCCTTTATCTATTCACATAGATGATGTGTTGGGGGAGGGTCATACTTGTGTAAAATATAGTGTGGCACTATAGCTAAATGGATATAACACATTTTATATGGAATTTATTTACACCATACCAACTGGCTCTTTGGAAATGTCTGCCTTTGAGTGAATATGAACAGAGAATTTAAATGCCATTTTAGTCTGCAATTCACCTTTACCATTAGAGATTTCTAGTTAGGACAAATAGAAGCACCTTGTTAGGTCAGATTGATTGACAGTTGGAGACATAACTACTTACAACTGTGTCATTCATATATTCCTCTGTAGTGCATAGTATGATGATAACCCACTTAAAACCATCTTATTCCATGTAACCACTGGAAGCGAGCTTCAGTATGCATTCTACTTTCCATGATTTAAATGAATTGTATATACCATCATTAAAGACCATATTTTAATTTTTAGACAGTGAAACATGTTGCTATAGCATGTTGATAAATTTGCAGTAAAAAAATCAAAATCAGAATTAATAAAATTGCATCAAGGTTTCAAACTCTAAAATGACAATTTCATTTAGAATTGTGATGCAATATTGGGGTTTGGTATTAGCTCATGCATGTTTTCTATTTAGAAATATGGAATAGGTGACAAATTTAATAAAGCAATGACCCTAGAATCAAATCCTTTGATGAATGGCATTTGAGATTTAGTACATGCTCCCATTTCTTGATCCATATCCACTTCTCTGCTTCCATTTTTAGAGTGATTTCCCCATTTATAGAGCAAATAGAACAGATCTGATTTGGCTTTCTCCTATGTTAAGTGATTTTATTTCAAGACTGATGAGATGTGACTAATCATCAAAGAAATGCAAAGCAATACAACAATGAGGTACTGTCTACACTTGTCAGAATGGCCACTATTAAAATGTTAAAAAAAAAAAAAAGATGCTGGTGAGGCTGTGGAGATAAGAGAATGCTTATATACTGTTGATGGGAATGCAAATTAATTCAGCCGCTGTGGAAAGCAGTTTGGAGATTTCTCAAAGAACTGAGTTGAACTACCATTTGACTCAGCCATTCCATTACTGGATACATACCCCAAAGAAACAAATCATTCTATCAAAAAGACATAGGCATTTGTATATTTATTATAGTATTAGTCAAAATACCAAAGACATGAAATCAGGATACCTAGGTACCCATCAGCAGTGGACTGGATTAAGAAAATGTAGTACAAATACACTATGGAATAGTATGCAGTCATAAAAAAGGACAAAATTGCATCCTTTGCAGCAACATGGATTCAGCTGGAAGCCATTATCCTAAGCAAATTAATGCAGAAACAGAAACAAAATACCACATTTTAACTTATAAGTGGGAGCTTAACATTGGGTACTCAAGGACGTGAATGTGGCAACTTTAGGAACTGGGGGCTACTAGAGGGGGATTAGAGGCAAGAACTGAAAAATCAATTACTGAGTCCTATACTCATTACCACGGTGAGAGAATCACTGACACCCAAACCTCAGCATCACACAGTATAGCCAGTCAATAAGCCTGTATATGTGCTCCCCGGAATTTAAAATGAAAGTTTTAAGAAAAATTGTTTTCTTTCCTTGCATGTTGAGAAAGAACTCCGGTCTACCTTACATTTAGAGAAGACTGTAAACCCCTAGTGGAAATAAAGCCTTCTGTGTATTAATCATCTCAAATATCTAATAAAATGACACACATATAAACACAAAAGACAGATGAGTTTCTGACAATTTATTCTTAGCTTGAATGATTTCATTAATTACATATCCAACATTCAAAAGAAGGTATGATAATCTGGGAAAACAACATGATTTTTTTTAAAAAACTCATCTCAATACTTAACCTGGCAGGGGAGATACCATGATCATGAAGGTGGTTTTCCCAGGGTGAGGCTTATCCATTGCACTCCAAATGTGCTGACACCTGCAGTTTCCCCAAATCTGGGAAACTCGACTGCATAATTTGTGGTAGTAGAGGACTCCATTTGTGCTAAATAAAAAATTAATCTAAATGTTTGGTCCAATGAAAAACATGTCATCAGCTTCATTGAGACTAACCTGATCCTTATAATAATGATATAGACTATAGTGTACCACCTTCTCTAGTTTGGTAATTTTAATTGAAATGGAAATTCTGTGGTAGTATACTCATTTTTTTATGTTAGATTTTAATCTGTGTGTGCTGTAATTTTTTTCTTACTTTATGAGGAGAAATATTCATGTATTTGGACATGCATGGTTTACACACACTCCTTCAAATAAGTAGTTGGAACTTTGGAAAATTTCCATGTAACACTAAATCCATTATTGGATGGATATTGGTAATACTGATGTTTTATGAAAAGGATTTTGGCTTATATTAGTATGTTTGATATGTGCTTCACGTGGAAAATACTTATTTTTCTTAAATTTGAATTACATTTAGTTACACAATATCATCAGAAATTTAGGTAAGCTTATTAAACATTTTAATGCAGAATATTTGTTTTGTTAAAATTTAAGTTTCAAAAGAAAGGCAGTTTCAAAGAATACAGAGACATTATTATTTAGTTTTTACATGAAGGAGATTTCTTGGAGTTTCCTCTTTGTTTATGGAGTTTCCAAGTTTTCCTTTTCTAAAAATTGATCAAGATCTATCTTATGTCAGTTACATTTGGAAGACTAGAAATACGAGGATCTGTTTAGTCCTTTTGGTTGGTTTGGTTTTTGCTTTGCCATTCAATAAATTGAGAACTCACCACATTTCAAGGGCCTAATTTTGTCCAAATAAATGTATTAAATCCACTGCTAGAGAGACCAGTGGATGTGAACACTTGATTGAGCCTGTGGGGAACAGCTCCCTGCTGACATTTTATAGAAGAACAACTGTTTAAAGAAGAATGGAAAGTAGAACAAACACAAAGTTAAAAGACAAATGTGCAGACTCTTGCTTTTAATGGTATTCAAGGGTTTAGCAAGCCATTAACTTTAGTGCTGTGGAATTGCTGAAAGTAAGATTTAAAAATAAAAACTTGTGGTTATCTAGGGACTAAGTTACTGAGGGATCCAGAAAGACAGTTTGCTATTGGAGGGGACCTCCAAGCCTGGAAGGTCAGAGTCAAGTGAAAAGAAATATGGAAATGGTAATTTATTCCCCTTGTAAAACCAGTGGCAAACAATGAGAATAAGTAGGTTGATAAATCATTGGTGTTTAAATATTTAAGAAGACACATTGTCAGTCTTTATAGCCATCTCAAATTTTCTCTTATTTAATAAAGAAGATTATCTTCATAGAAATAAACAATCAGCACTTATTAAAAGTGAAAAATTGTCAACATTATTGGAGATTTGATTATCAATCACAGGGGGTAATGCCCCATGAAATACCATATATTATCCTGCAAAGTACCTATTTCTGGTACACTCTACATCATGAAGGATGACCAAGCTTGGGGTCATCAGTACCTCCTATTGCTTATCTTATCTTTCATTCTGCATCTCTCCCTTGTAAATTTTCAAGCAGCATGGAGAGCCAGAAATCTTGTTCTTTTGAAAATGAGACATCTAATGCTAATGCTAGGGTTGTGATCAAATTTACTACTTATCAGGTATGCCCTTAGTATTTTTAATTTTTAAAACATGGAAAGAGATCTGATTTTTCTTTAATAAAAATTAAATTTAAGTTTGCTATTCATATAATATAGGAAGAAATCATATCTAGGTTTGATTAATAAGCAATGAAGATGACTTATTATAAATCTTTGCTTGTAATTCTTCGTGTAAAAAAAATTGACTTGAAGTCAAGTTATCAGCAAGAATTCAATGCTCTTTACTGTTGTACTGATTTGAAGCTGAGTCTTGGATCGAAGCCACTGATGAAAAAGCTGTTGTACATGGTTCATGATGGAAGGGTGTACTGTAGACAGTATGGAAACTTGTATCCAGTCTTGAAGGTGAACGTGAAGTCATGGGACCCAAATGAAGAAAATAGACTTAATGCCTGCTAGGTGCCCGATATTTTTATAAACACTAACCCACTTAATCCAAATTAAATGCTTATCAAACACTAAGAAAACAACATCACCTGTGACTCATATAACCTAATAGTATGTATTCTGGAGTCAGATTGACTACTTCAGTTTGAATCTATTCTATCATAGTAGTTATGTGAGGTTGAGCAAAATACTTATGTTCCTATTTCTTCCTTTGTGAAATAGTAACTATAAGGTTTATATGTGTTAAAGGAGTTAATAATTGTAGGGCTTTTAGAAGAATGCCAAACTAAGAAGTGATGAGCAAGTGTCTGTTACTATTATAAATAGAGGATACAAATCTAATATCATAGAGCACTGCCTCGTATCTCATTACTTTAAAAATATGCTCGCACTGCATGGTATCTCCACTCAGCAGTTTTTTCCTGCTAAGGTGTTCAAAGGTCAGTGCTACAGGAATTCAGTATCTGGCATCATTGGTGTTCTTGGCTTTGTGCTTGTTAAACCTGGTATTTCTATTGATACAGTATTTTTAAAAAAGATGCTATCCAAGCATATTTTTGAAAGCAAATGTAGTTAATTTAGGACTAATGAGAATCAATAAAATATTTATTTTGAGTAAGATGATATTTGTAAAACTGTTTTCAGCATTACAAATTAATGTATTTGTGATTAACCTGATTATCAGTTACAGCAAGGCGTCATATTGATGAAACACCAAAACAACTGACTTTTCCATTGCATTCTTACTTTTCAATTGCATTCTTATATGGTATTTAGTTTGTTGCATGGTACGCTGAGTTTCAGGATATTCAGATCCCTGAAAGAGAGAGGGAACTGGGCAGCTTTGCCATATCATTGTTTTCCAGGTTTTCTGACTTTGTGCAGATAAAACCCAGGAACTCACATTAGTAAACATTTGTAAAGATTGAATGAATATCAGTGGGGTAGAACATGAAATTAAAAAAAAAAACTACATAAGAAGAGATTGTAGGTGAATTTTAGAAAGTCTTAAGGCAATAATGCTGGTTAATTTAAACATTAAATATAACGAATATACCATGGAATAGGCCCAAATAATAAAGCCATATTTATATATCTAGTGGAACAATTGCCATTTTATAAGTAGTTTCAATTCTGTAAGAAATGTGATATATTCTACAATGAAATCTTCTTGAATACTAGTGAATATTTAATTTCTGTTTTGTTAAACTACTCCCTTATATCATTCAAAATATTTATTTTCATACAACAGGTTTATGTCTTTTTATTTGAAGGCATTTCTTATGTTTTGAGACCTATGCATTATTTCTAAAATGTGTCAAGAATGACAACTTCAGTTTACTTGAAATATCTTCTACTTTGGTTGCTGAATAACAGCTGACATGTGATTTGATAAATAGACAATTTTAAATATGGAAATGTATGGCTTCGGAGTAGATGGTCACGGAATCTTACTGTTTTATAAGCAACTTCTTTTACCATTTATAATGGAATAGTAAGTAAGTAAAGACTTGTTAGATTTCTTCAGTATATCTGATATTTAGCACATTTGAACATTTATAACTGCTCCTTTAATTATTCTGTAATATTTTACAGTTATAGCTTAAGTTTTTAACTACATAAAAACAAATAATTATTTTAATAACAATAATGTATGAATTGGTATTTTTCTTAGCTATATAGTAGAATAAAAAAGAGATGGCTTAAGACCTTTAAAGAAAAATTATATCTAGACTTAATATTATTTTACTTGTGCACAAATAATTACATTTATTAAAGTTTTAATTTCAAGCAGTATTGCCTAGATAAGATTAAGTAAACATCTCCTTTTAGTATCTGTTTGTATACTAGACATTATTTGCCTTTACTCTTCATGCAATCTGCATTCAGTCATAATTACTTTTTTACATTTAATGCTCACCCATATTGTAATAATACTGCATGTAATCCAAAATCATATGTCGAGTTACTAGAAGATGTAAAATTTTTATTTTACACATAAACTAAGCTATACATTCATTTAAATTAATGGAGTTTCAATTTGACGAGGACTGTGTCTTCCATAAAACATTTAAATTAATGTCCCTTGAGATAAACAAGCTTCAGCTACCTTGTAGCAGGTAGCTGAACTAGATAAAAGTTTACATGTAATTTGCCAAGTCTAATTGACATTTTTTGTGAATATACAGATAATTATTGATGTATAATTCCTGACATTCTACTTTAAATTTGCTAAAGAGGTTTCTTGTTCATGGAATTGATGCTTGGTGCTGAGCGCAAGCAAACATGATTCATGTTTATAAATGACATTGGCTTAATTTTTTAACGTTTTAAATGTTCAACATTTATAAGCAAAGGAATTATATATTTTAAATTTTCTTCTGGAATCTTCGTGTTGCTTCTGACACTGACATCATTATTATATAATCAGGCAGTCTTCAATCGCACATATATATGAGGAAAGAAAAAACAATAAAACATGATAAAAAGATGTGATAAAAAGAGATTCAGAGAAGGGAAGGACCTCTAATAATAATAATAATGAATGTTGGTTATCTCCTGCAGTGATGATAATAATATAGGAGAAACACAAAAAGAAAAAAGAACAGACTAGAGGTTAAGTTCCCTGAAGCTGCTCAAGCAGATCAGTTCATACTAATTGAATTTTTCATCCAATACTGATTTTACTTTTATTATCAAGTTACAACTTCAGATCATCTTTAGATACCTTAATTTTGCTACTTTTAAAAATGTGATCATTACAGCAATCACTGCAACAATCTTAATCATGTGGTAGTCTAAATAAAATGTTAGAGTAATTTATATTTATCATATTTCTCTAGTTATATTATCATAATTTTGCTTTTGTACTGTTAAATCTATAAAGTATGAGTAGTTTAAGTCAACTGACCTAAGAATTTAATCTTCTCTAAGATAAGCAATAGTAGCTTTCAGTTGAGTAATGTGTTTTTGTTGTCACTTTTACATAATTTTGAATATAAATGGAAAAAGCCATTTGTAATAATCTGTAGTTGGGTCATTTTTAAATGAAAAAGGTAAATATATTAGTCACAGATAATGTGATTATAACTTAGAAATTAATATAAATTTTCTTTCAGGCAGGAGGCAGTGACTATTTATAAACAAAAGAGATGAGAAAATAATATGTTTGACTCTGTGTCCCCGCTCAAATATCATGTTGAATTGTAATTCTCACATGTCGAGGGAGGAACCTGGTGAAAGGTGATTGGATCACATGGATGGTTCCCCTCTGCTGTTCATGTGATAGTGAGTGAGTTCTCTCACTAGAACCGATGGTTTTATCAGTGTTTGGCAGTTCCCTTTCACTCTTGTTCTCCCTTGTGCCACCTTGTGAAGAAGGTGCCTAATTCCCCTTTACTTTCTGCCATTATTGTAAGTTTCCTGAGACATCCTCAGCCATGCAGGACTGCAGCTCAATTAAACCTCTCTTGTTTGTAAATTAACCAGTCTCAGGTAGAATCTTTATAGCAGTATGGAAACAGACTAATACAGGAAGGAAAAACTACAAGTCAGAAACTTAGATAAGAGTTTGCTATGCATCTAAAATACTTTATTTATTGTTTGCTTTCTTTTTCCATTTAGTCTATAATGTTTGAAAAGATAATTCAAAATATTCAAAATATTTTGAATATTTCAAATCCAAAAAATTCAAAATATTCAAAATATTTTGAATATTTCAAATTCAAAAAATTCAAAATATTCAATGACCCAAACATATAGCCACATGTGTATTTTAGATATTGCAGAAAATTTAATAAATCATAAGGAGCTGGATCTTATGGCCACAACTTGATAATGCAGAGCACATTACAGAATACTGTTACTGCCTGAGACAGCATGTAACAGAACCTAGTGGGGAAAAAGCTCTTATGAAGGAGGTGAAGAATTTACAGAAGTCAGAGGTTTGAGTAGCAAAGAAAAGTGACACCATCAAAATTCATTTGACTACTGATATGGTTTAGCTACGTCCCCAGCTCAATCTCATCTTGGATTGTACTACCGTAATTCCCATGTGTTGTGGGAGGGACCTGTTGGGAGATCATTTGAATCATGTAGGTGGTTTCCCCCATACTGTTCTCATGGTAGTGAATAAGTCTCATGAGATTGATGGTTTTATCAGGGATTTCCGTTTTGCGTCTTCCTCATTTTCTCTTGCTTCCACAATGTAAGCAATGCCTTTCACCTCCCAGCATGATTCTGAGGCCTCCCCAGCCCTGTGAAACTGTAAGTCCAGTTAAATGTCTTTTTCTTCCCAGCCTTGGGAATGTCTTTATCAGGAGTGTGAAAATGGACTAATAGAGTAAATTGGTACCAGTAAAGTGCGGCATTGCTGAAAAGATACCTAAAAATGTGAAAGCAACTTTGGATAATAGGCAGAGGTTGGAGCAGTTTGGAGGGCTCAGAAGAAGAAAGGAAAATCTGGGAAAATTGAGAACTTCCTAGAGACTTGTTGAATGGATTTGACCATAAGCCTGATAGCAATATGGACAATAAGGTCCAGGCTGAGGTGCTCTCAGATGGAGATGAGGAACTTCTTGGGAACTGGGGCTAAGGCAACTCTTCATAAGTTTTAGCAAAGAGACTGCCCTAGAGATTTGTAGAACTTTGAACTTGAAAGAGATAATTTAGAGTAGCGTGACCTGGATATGAGACCTGGAGTCAAAGGAGATCATTTTAGAACTTTAAAATTTGACTGCTCCACTGGATTTTGGACTTTTAATGGCCTCCTTTAACCCCTTTGTTTTGGCCAATTTCTCCTGTTTGAAATGGATGCATTTACCCAGTACCTGTACCCCCATTTTATCTAGGAAGTAACTAGGTTGTGTTTGATTTTACAGGCTCATGGGGGAAGGGACTTGAGACTTTGGACTGTGGACTTTCGGGTTAATGCTGAAATGTGTTAGACTTTGGTGGACTGTTGGGAAGGCATGATTGGTTTTGAAATGTGAGAACATGAGATTTGGAGTGGCCAGGGGTGGATTGATTTGGTTTGGCTATTTCTGCACCCAAACGTCATCTTGAATTGTTCTCCCATAGTTCCCACATGTTGTGGGAGGAACTGGTGGGAGATAATTTGAATCAGTTTCCCTCATATTGTTCTCATGGTAGTGAATAAGTCTCATGAGATTTGATGGTTTTATCAGGGGATTTCCCCTTTGCATCTTCCTCATTTTCTCTTGTCACCACCATGTAAGAAGTGCCTTTCACCTCCCACCATGATTCTGAGACCTCCCCAGCCATTGTGGAACTGTAAGTCCAATTATTTATTTATTTTAATTTAAAATTTCTTTTTTTTAGACAGAGTCTCACTCTGTCACCCAGACTGGAGTGCAGTCTGGGTTCAAGTGATTCTTGTGCCTCAGCCTCCTAAGTAGCTGGGATTAAAGGCATGTCCTGCAACACCTGGCTGATTTTTGTACCTTTAGTAGAGATGGGATTTCACCATGTTGGCCAGGCTTTTCTTGATCTCCTGACCTCAAGTGATCTGCCTGCCTCGGCCTCCCAAGGTGCTGGGATTACAGGTGTGAGCTGCCGTGCCTGGCCTGTAAACCCAATTAAACCTTTTTTTCTTCCCAGTCTCAGATATGTCTTTATCAGCAGTGTGAAAATGGACTAATATACCTACTTAATATTTATTTTATTGTCCTATAATTAAATTATTTTCAGAGTACCCTAAATATCATATTATTTCAGCTGGACATGAGAAGAAGTTAAAATGCTCACTAACATGATTCTAGTCAGTGTTAGAAGATGTAAATATAACTGGCACAGCTTTATAAAAACAGAATGTGGTCAAGAAAAGTATAGGCTGTATTATACAAAAGGATGCGTTAAATGTAACTAAAAGATGGCAGAGATGTACTTCATATTAAATACAAGTGTTTGGAGTGATAGAGCATTGAGTAAGTATATATAGTAGGTTGTTGGAAAACAGCTCAAAAGACACATCAGGGTTATATCAATCTCTGTGATTCTCTTTATATAAGCACACATCTTCATATGCACAACAAATATAAGTGGCATATCCACTAAAACATGTGTACCTGTGTATATAAATGTGGATTTGTGTATGTTTGTTTGCAGTGATATGTCATATGAACAAGATAAAGGTGAAGTACAAAATTTGTAGTGATCCCTGAAGAAGAGATGAAGACTAAGACATGAATGAAAACAGACCTGTAGCACATTCATAATTAAGGAGAGTAAGGTACAAGTGAAGAAATATGGGAGGTGACTGGTGATATAGGAGGAAAGTTAATATATTGTAGTGGCCTTATCCCATGGAAGGCAAAGGAAGAGAAATTTTCAAAAAAGCTAAACATGCTAAGTGCTGCACAGAGGCCAGGATGAATGAATGAAGAAAAGCTTTTAGTTTTAGAAGGTGGGAGATCAATGGAGCCTTCATAGCAGCCATTAGAATAGATTATTGAGAGTTGAATTACAGAGCATTAGGAAACAGGGCCTGTGCGAAATGGGGGCAGCTGGTATGAATTACTCAATGTAAAAGTTTGCCAGTGAATGAATAGACTGAAACCAGATGTCTTTTTTACTTCAATTTCCTATATTTAAAATATTTTAGGATTTATATTTGAGGTGAAATACAGACTTAAGAGTAACCACCAATCTGAGAATGTCAAATAAATTGTAGAAAGCTACACACGGAATTCTGGAGCTATATTCTAGTTTGACCCTGTTATGTAGTTACTTGTTAATGTGGGTGTAAAAAGTTCACAACGATCTGAAGGGTAGGAGGTATCAAGCATTAAATATGTCCCATTTTTATCATGGAATTTTTGTAGAAATTAATCCCGTACATAAAGTTGCACTTTAAAACAAATTTCATTGATAATAAAGAAATATATTCATCAAGTAGAGTCCAATTTTAGGAATTTGCAGTGAAAATAAGGAAAGGGGATATGAATAAAGGGGAACAGTCTTAAATTAGGGAGGGCATGACTGCATCATAGGCAATAAGAAAGAGTCCTCAATGTGGAAAATATTTCAGCTTCAAGACCTCTACTGAATTTCGGTTGATTGGCCAGATGTGGTGACTCACGCCTGTAATCCCAGCACTTTGAGAGTCCAGGATGAGCAGATCACATGAGGCCAGGAGCTCCAGAGCAGCCTGGGCAACTTGACGAAACCCGTCTCTACTGAAAATTAAAAAAAAATTAGCTGAGCCAGTTGACACATCCCAACTACTGGGGAGGCTGAGGCTCAAGGATTGCTTGAACCCGGGAGGTGGAGGTTGCAGTAAGCCAAGATCATGCCACTGTACTCCAGCCTGGGTGACAGAGTGAGACTGTCCCCTAAAACAAAACAAAAACAAAAAAATAATTTTAGTTCACTCATGCCATTGAGATCAACGAGATAGAAAATTAACAAGGATATCCAGGACCTGAACTCAGACCTGGAACAAGTAAACTTAACAAATATTTACAGAACTCTCCACCCCAAATCCACAAAACATACATTTTTCTCAGTATCACATTACACCTATTTTAAAAGTGACCACATAACTGGAAGTAAATCACTCCTCAGCAATTGCATAGCATTTCACAGGTTTAAATAAAATATTGGTTGGCTGCTTATTTGTTA